>PYXC01000133.1:2652500-2685000 GCA_015244755.2 Tenualosa ilisha | reverse complement strand
ACCACAAACACAGACTAGTAATCAAACCATCAGAAAGGGACAAGAAAACTAGCTGGCCTCTGTGACAGAATGGAGTATTAGCCAAGATTGGCTTAATGGACTCTAATAGGTGTGTGTGTGTGTGTGTGTGTGTGTGTGTGTGTGTGTGTGTGTGATGTGTGTGTGTGTGTGTGTGTGTGTGTGTGTGTGTGCAGGTGTTTCCATGCATGTGTTTCCGTGTTCATGTATCCATTCATGCATGCTTATGTGTTTATAAACTCAAACAATAAATAATTGTTTGTGTATGTGCTTGTTTGTGTGTGTGTGTGTGTGTGTGTGTGTGTGTGTGTGTGAGGGCTTTACATTTGCCCCCACCAACCTGCCAAATGTGGGTGAAATTTGTCCGTGGCTGGTAACAACTTTAGTCTCACTAGCCACTTCGGTGGAATAGGCTACTGCGCTGTATAATACACCTTTAATCATGCTTTTCTCTGAGGATGTTGCTAGCTGATCAGTCTCCTTGCAATCTGACATTATGATCCTGCCACCACCCCAGCACAAGCACTAGAAAATACTGAATCAACTGTTCTTATGACTTGCCCGCTATATATGTTTTAGATGTTATTTTTTCAAACTACCAACAAATCTAGCAACATTGTGGACAAACGTTACCACACAAGTGAGACCATTTTTGCACCGTTAATGAGATAGAAAACACATGTAGTTTATATCGGTGTGCACTCGGTTCAGGGAATGACCGACAGCAGCATCTGATCTGCTAGATGTGTCTAAATCGCTAAGACACCATAAAAGCAATTAGCCTACTGATGATGGAACTATTTGACCCCTGTATCACAACCCAAAAAGAAGAGTCTATACAACAACACAGCTCTATTGAACTTTTATTTTATACTTAGCATTGGAGAACCTGGCAAATGGGGAATTCATGTACATTCATGTCCATGTTTTGGTTTGTTTTTCCTGTTTTTTTCCCTCTTGCCCTTCCTAGTTACTGGTGTCATTTGGGTCAAACTGTATTGTAGGCAATTTGGCTCACATAGTGGGAGTGATGATCTCAGGGGAATTCTTTTTTTGTGGCCTACTGTGACAGACCAGACACCTATTCCAAATATAAGCAGATTGAACTAAGTAATTTGGCTAAATAAAATCCTGAGCTATTAATTGGAATGCCAATTCCATTTTTTGACAAAACTTATGGCTTTGTTGGTTGCAGGAACTGTATTTACAACCTTAAGAGCTGAACATGGAATACATGTTATGCTACTATTACTACACAAATGCACTATTGTGAAAACACGATGCCTAACTTCACAAAACAATGTAGCTAGTGAAAATGCTGGGTGGCCAGTAACTCTGGAAAGCCACCAACCACATTGGCTAGTGGGCAAAAAC
The DNA here is from genome assembly GCA_015244755.2 of Tenualosa ilisha. Taxonomy (NCBI): domain Eukaryota; kingdom Metazoa; phylum Chordata; class Actinopteri; order Clupeiformes; family Clupeidae; genus Tenualosa; species Tenualosa ilisha. The sequence goes on along the minus strand of PYXC01000133.1, from coordinate 2,683,608 downwards.
ATTAATGTAAAGCCCTGGTGTGTGTGTGTGTGTGAGTAAGAGGAGAGAGAGAGAGAGAGAGAGAGAGAGAGAGCTTACTATCAGTTCTCTATAATTCTGAGTTTTCAAATGAAAATGGAGGTCCTGCAGAAGATTCTCCTCTTCGAGCCAGACCAGGCCCAAGTCCACCCCAGACCACCCCATCCACCCTCTGGAGGACAGAGCTCAACTCATGGAGTTTGGCGTTCGGCATCACTGTGCAGACCAGAAGAGTAACATGACCAGTGTAATCCCCTCACACCTGTTTGAGTCAGTAACACAATAGTGTGGGAACTCCACTCACAACACTAATGACCACTCTTAATGTGTTATGTGATGGAAGACAGTGCGCACTGGATATGTGCATACTGGATATGTATGTGTGTGTGTGAATATGAGTCTGTATGTTTGTGTGTGTTAGTCTCATAGGCCATACTGCTGTTGCAGTGTGTGTGTGTGTGTGTGTGTGTGTGTGTGTGTGTACGTGTGTGAGTATGTGAATGTTTACTTGCAGCATTGTATTTCAGTGCTTAATTGAAACTAGGCCTAACCACATGCACTGCTGCAGCTGAGGGAAAGGTGGGGGAGGAATAGAGAGAGAGAAAAGGACATTCAAACAGGTCTTGCATTTGTAATTATTTCTCTCTCTCTCCCTCCCTCCCCCCTCCCTCCCTCCCATGGAATGTTTTCCATTAGAAAGTGCAGTAATTTACTGTGTGGTGAATAAAAAGGGAAACTCAGCATTCTGAAGCCCCCTCCACCCATTCTGCACCCCCCCATTCCTCCTTCCCAGCACCCCACCCCACTTCCCCCCAACCTCCCACCTTCCCCTCTCCCTCTTCATTCCTTCTTTACCTCCCTCCCTCCATCTCTCTATCCTGACACAGCAGTTCACTCTACTGGGCGTGACATCACAGCCCCCCCCCCACCACCACCACCCCCACCCCCACCCCACTAAACGTCAAAACATTCAGATGCCGCTCCTAATGTGTTCCATGTGGAGCCAGCCATCTCATACTGGCCTTAGGAGGGGGAGAGAGGGAGAGCATACTAGAGAAAGAGGGAGAGAAAGAAAGAAGGAAGGGAAAAAAGAAAGAATGGACATGTGAGAGAAAGAGATGGATGAGATCAGACGAGAGAAAAAGAAAGGCAGATTGACAGAGGGCAGGTGTTGAGAAAGTGAAAGACGGAAAGAAAGAGAGGTGGATAGATTCCTAAAAGAAAAAAGACAGAATGTGAGAATAGACTGAGAAGGACAGACTTAGAAAGAATGAAAGAGAGAGAGAGGAGAGGGAGGGGGGAGGTTTGGCTGGGGGAGAGAGGAACCTTCATCTCGGCTCTCCTCTGGCCTGGCAGCTCACTCCAGAACCATCATTAGGCTCTGAAGGCTTCAAGCTGTTTTACTCATCTTTTCAACACACACATACCCACTCTCTCTCTCTCTCTCTCTCTCTCTCTTTGTCTCCTGCTGCCTCTCAGCCCCCCTTTTCCACATACACACTGCTTCTCTCTCCATGTTCCCCTCCCTCTCTCCCTCTCAGAGGGAACAGATAGGTGATCCTTCCTCTCCAGACTTCTCTCTCTCTCTCTCTCTCTTTGGACGCTGCAGGTTTGACTTGGCTTTAGGCCAACCAGCTGCCTACTTCTGAGGCCTGGGAACATCCTGCCCACTAAACTGGGGTACTCCTCACACACTAGCCCACATCCAAACACACACACACACACAGATAGAGAGAGAGGCATGCATGTCCTTATCAACACACAATGATCTGCATCTGATCATGCACACACACATACACTCACTGCTTTCACCTCTATTGGCACACAAACACCATATTGTTGTCTGAATATATTCCTAGTGCTTGCATGTGTGTAAGCTCAGTTTTACACTAGCTAGAGAGTCTGCATGATAGATTTGGTAGACAAGGTAGATTTTGATACTTACTTGGAGAACTATTTCTGTTGTGAGGGTGCGTGCACACACACACACACACACACACACACACACACACACATACATGAAAGAAAAGCACAAACCAAACAAAAAAATATATGTATATATTTATACCTATATACCACCCTACCCCCACCACACGCAAACACACACACAAATACACAACACAGTTGATGAAGCACACACACACACACACACTTGATGAATGTGAATATGAGGTTGATTAAAAGGCTCTAGTGTGGACACAAAGAGTCATTTGACGAAATGAGAGCTAGACCATGACAGAAAGAGAGGGATAGAGAGAGAAGGAGAAAAAGAGACATTTGTCCGTCTCTTTGTTTTTCCCTAGAGTGACCCACTGAGATGGAGGTGGAGGAACTTGAGTCTTTGTTTGCACCTCCCTCTACTCTCCCCATTAATCACGTTTAAAGTGCATTTAATCCCTGCTCTCTCCCTGATTACCGGTGTGTGTGTGTGTGTGTGTGTGTGTGTGTGTGTAAGTGGAGAAATGGAAGGACCAAAATAAGTTCCACATTTCAGCGCCAAAAGTAGTGTGTGTGTCGCTGTGTGTGTGTGTGTGTGTGTGTGTGTGTGTACTTGTGTATACATGTGCATGTGTGAGTGGAGAAATGCAGGGACCTAAACAAGTTCCACATTTCAGCGCCAAAAGTAGTGTGTGTGTCGCTGTGTGTGTGTGTGTGTGTGTGTGTTTATGTGTACATGTGCATTTGTGAGTGAAGAATTACAGGGCTCTCAACAAGTTCCACATTTCAGCGACAAAAGATGTGTGTGTATGGGAGTAACACACACATATAACATGCACACACATACACACAAAGGTAGAGAGAAGAAGTGTGTGTGTGTGTATGTGTGTGTGTGAGAGAGAGAGAGAACTAGAGAGAGAGAGAGAGATTTACCGCCTGCTACTCCTTTTCTGGGCTTGCCGCTATTGTCCCCTTAATTGATCACCCCTGATTGGTTTAAATATTTCAAATGTGGGCGCCTCCTCCGATCAAAGCACCCTTCAATTAATCTGTATGAGTGCCCAAAGGATTAATGCATTCTTTAGGGCCATTACCAAACAATGTAAGCAAAAGAAAAGAGAGAGAGAGAGAGAGAGAGAGAGAGGTATAGATGGGGAGAAAGGGAGAGAGGGGTGGAGAGGAAGAAAGAAAAGGGTTGAGGAGGAGGTGTAGAAAGCAGGGGGGGAGGGTGACCCTCAGGTGACCGATTGGTGTGGAAGGGTGTGTGTCGGTGCGTGTGTGTGTGTCTTAAAGAAAAGGCCGCCCTGTAATCAGGAGGGTTTAAGCATATTTTTTTCCCTCCTCATACAGAGCTCCTTGTGTGAGAGAGTGCACAAGAGGAGGAAGAGGAGAGAGAAAATGGAGAGTGAACGGCTCGAGTAAATATTGTTCCATTAGCAGGACATGGAAAAGTATAAGTCACCTACATCTCAATCTGTGTGTGTGTTTGTGTGTGTGTGTGTGTGTGTGTGTGTCTATCTGTGTTTTGAAGCTGTGTCTGACCACCAATCAAACTCTACATGCAATATCAACATTGATGACTTAAATTTTGTAAGCATTAAAGCATTTGAAAAGAAAATAATAAAATGTGTGTGTGTGTGTATGTGTGTGTGCGTGTGTGTGTGTGTGTTGTATGTGTGTATGTGTGTGTGTGTGTGGGGGGGGGTGTTGGGAGTTGCACACCTGTTCACCATCTAACCAATGCTGTTACCTCTAGGCGTGAGAGCGTGCTGAGCATTGGGGGAACCCTGAACCCTGAGATGATACCAGACTGTGTCTTCTCCACTTTCCATCATCCTCTTTCCCACTCTATCACATCATCTTTCTCTCTCTCTTTCACTTTGCCTGGGGTATCTGTTCTTTCTCCTGTTCACTGCTTTGGGAGAAGCCATCATGTGGAGTGGGGTTCTGTGTCTGTCCATCACAATGTAGTCTACTCTCTTTCTTTATAATGATTGCAGGACATAAGGAATTGGTTCTTTTCTGCAGTTTAAGGGACGCATGGGAAATAACACACACCAGGCAAAATAAAAGCAGATGGTGGCTGACAAATAGAGCAGAGAAAGTGTGTAGACATGAGCAGGGCAGGAGGGGAGTGGTGAGAGCACTGCAAGAGATACATTAAGGAGATGCACTCGTTGGAGGAAATGAGACATTGTGAAAAGGAGACAACAGCCCCAGTGTGTGTGTGTCATGTTGATATACTGTAGGTGAAATTCTCCAACACACACACACACAAACACAACACACATACACACACACTCTAATATGGATTTTGCAGACCAGGGCCGGACCACACCTTTATGGGCCCTATGCAGAATTTAATTTGCCCCCCCCTCCCCAACCTTAGTGCCATAACCCGTTACATATTCCCAGTGCACAATCATTCACACACTATAAATCTATCACATCTTTTATCACTTTCATTAGTCTTAGCCGTATGGTATATAGAGTATACTTTTCTTCTAACATGCTTTTACTGGTCTATTACTTAGCAAAGGTAGCGACTTGACAAAAAACATGCTCTGCCATACTAAACATTAAAAGTATCAAACTAGCAGACCATATCTGTGTTGTGAACAAGTCACCAATTTAATAACATTTGACTTAAAATATTTCCAGTGTGGAAAGATGCAAAATAACAATCAATAGACTGAAACAGACACAAACAATAGAATAGGACCAGTTGATGCTGATTCTGTACAACAGAGATCAATTGACCTAAGAGTGGAGATTTTCAGTGACTAACTACAATTCTGCAATATTAAGAGCATCTTCAAGTTTGACTGGGGTAGGCTACATTACGTTAGCTAGAATGGAATAATTAGCCACATAGCGAGCATTAGCTGAGCCTCCTGGTGGTGAGAGGGCCCTAAGTAGTTGCTTCTGTCACATATGCCTACCAACTATAGCAGGCACTTTTATCCAAAATGATGAACAAGAAAGGGTTAACAATCAATCATCGATGCAAAGGACACACCACCACCAAGAAAAATAAAGGAAGTGCATGGTTAGTGGACGCTTGGTTTGTCGGATGGAAGAGATGGGTCTACTCTTTAAGTGAAAAGACAGAGGGAGACACCTTTGCTGTGATAGCACTTGGTAGGTCATTCTACCGTCAGGAAGAGCAATTATGCACTCATGAACATTCTTAGATATATATTCAGATTGGATGCATTCCTAACAGTTTTCTTTCATCACCAGACAGCATTAATTCAGGGTATATGCACAAAAATATGACCTGTTTCCTCCCTATCTAAAATCAAAACAGTGTGGGTGAGAATGTGTCTTTAAAACTGTTCACGAAATGAAAAAAGTTAGGTGCTTTCTAGAATCCATAGTGAAATGTATCGATCATGCCATTTCTAGAAGAGTAAGTTCTGTACCAGAATGACACTAAAATCCTCTCTGTAGTTGGGATGATTGATGGGATTGATGGTTGTCATCTGTGACTTCAGACTCACACCAGGCCTGTCAGTGCCCCTCAGCTTCCTGAGCGATAGATATCCCCCAGTGACGTTGAGTTGACTTTTTCCTGACGTTAGAGCAGTGATCCCCTGGCGCACACTGATCCCACATCTGCCAGAGGTAACTCCTTGATCGTCCCAGAGGGAAAGGTGAGGCATGTTTAGACAGAGGGCAAGACTGGGGCCTGAACTCCATTCTCTCTGTATGTGTGTGTTTGTGTGTGTGGTGTGTGTGGTGATCTGCTCCTGTAGTATTGTGTGTGTGTGTGTGTGTGTGTGTGTGTGTGTGTGTGTGTGTGTGTGTGGTGTGTGTGTGTGTTTGTGTGTGTTGTGTGTTTAGGATCCTGACAGCATTCTGTCTGTCTTCCCAGACACCCACATCTACTCTTACAATCAGACCCCCCTCTTCATTACCCACTCAGTCATTCACCCACATACAGACTCACACTCACAGACTCTTAGTCAAAACACACACACACACACACACACACCAGCCCATGAGCTCCAGTCAGATTCTTCAGGGCAGAAAATGCTTTCATGTTTATGGCAGAACAAATAGGTTAAGCCTGAACTACTGTGTTTACTGTGCTAAGCACACTCGTTTCCATGACTTCCTTTCCTTGCAAACACAAGCACACTTACACACACACAAACACAGACACGCTTACACACACACTTACACACACGCAAACACAGACACACCAGCGCAAACAAACCCCAATTTCAAAAGCAGCACCATTAAATGACCGTTCAAACATTTCCAGCGGTCATGTCGCTCATTCAACTCTTGGTCACAGCATGCTACATGAAGGAACAGAGGCCTTCTCTTTATCCGGAGGTCCTTTCACAGCCACCACGGGGTTGCATGAATGTGTGTGTGTGTGCGCGCTGTGTGTGTGTGTGTGTGTGTATGCGTCTGAAATTTAACTTGAGACACCTTTAGGGGTCCCAACACCAACTGCCCAGCCGTGATAAAATCTCCCCAACATCCTTGCTTAGAGACTGTGAAATCCTTACTGACATCTGGCGTGATTCAGGCTTCCTCTGTTCCGGAATCATACTGGCAGACCGTGGCATTCCACTTTGGCTTGTAGCTTTGCAGTTGGTGTTCCATCGCTCACAAACCCTTTATGCGGAGCCAGTGAGAAACACTTACTGTACGGCTATACCAAAGCGCTGTAGCGCACTCAGTCATCCCATGCGGGAGAAGCACAGACAACTACTGTGGTAGAGTTTACCGTCCTGAGTTAAAAGACTTCTCAGAGAGGCTTCAGTTTATATTAGAGGATGGAAAATAAACTGCAATCTGTATGTATGCTAAAGGTTTTGGTCAAGGTGCATGCAAAGACAGAGAAAATATAAAAAACATAAACAAAAAAACCCCCATAGATATGAAAAATACCTTGATCAAAGAAAATAGATGCGTTGAGATAACAAAAAACACAGTTATGCAAAAGTCACATCTGTGTGCAGTCTGCAGCACGCAAAGATAACACCATGTAGGTCAAGGCTGTCCTTGTCTGGTGTGCATGCGACTCCTGTTCTGACTGGATCTCACTGCCTGAGTCACTGCTTGTATGCTTGATCAGCATATGATGTCTGTTATATAAGAGACTGAGGTAGTGTGTTTACAGTAAACACTCACACACCTGCTGAGCCATGAAACTATGACACAGTTTTCTATAGGTCAGGTGACTGTGGAATATGCGTTAAAACACCACAGCTGCAAGGTGGAAGGTTTCTGGCTATTATGAAGCTCTGTAAAAAAAAAAGTGCTGTGCTTTTCTTCATAGCCACATATTAGGAACACGAACAAATAACTGTCTACAAACAAAAACAATTAGTCATCCTCTGAGAACAATCTCGTCAGTGGAACAGACGTTGGCAGGAAAGGAATTCATCAGTTTATAAGAGCCTTTAGTGGAACAGAATGTCTGCAATATTTCTTGGACTGGCTCCTGTTACATAATGCATTGTTAACACAATGCAACACGCAAAACAACACAATCTAGGCTGTTGGATAATACTGTATATGTGTATGTGTCTGGACCAGCATTTAATGTGGTCTTATTATTTTTGGAAAGACAGAAGAGAGAGAGAGAGAGAGAGAGAGAGAGAGTGCGTGACAGAGGGAAGGAGGTTGAGGGAGTGAGAGGTTTGTGTTCAGGCCTTGGGAAAAGGAACCTTGGGAACATGTATGTGAATGATCAGTTGGTTTGGAAGGCTCTGCATATGTGTGTGTGTGTGTGTGTGTGGTGTGTGTGTCTATATTGTGGTTTTGGTCATGTGGTTACTTGAGCAGAGCTTTGAGTGATGAAACAATGTGTGAGTATATGTGTGTGACTGTGTGTAGACAAGTGTATGTGTGTGTGCACATAAGTGCACGATGCATGTGTTTTTGTGTTTGTGTGTGTGCGTCTGCTGGTGCGTGTGTGGTGTGTGTGTGTCGTCTGTGTCCATCGCTGCCAATGCCAGTTTTTGCCTCGCTCCATTTGCTGTTCAAACTGGTTTCAAATGAAGAACACATGCAAGTCGTGTTTTGGAGCTCTGCATGGTGAGGTTGTCTTTAACCTCCACTGACACACAACACACACACACACGCACACACACACACACAGAGACACACTAGCACCCCTCACCCACACGCACGAACACACACATTCACACACACGCGCACGCACACACACACACACACACACACACACACACACACAGAGACATAGACCGCTACCCTCCACATCATCTGATTCTTTTTTGAATCAAACCCTTCAAGCAAGGCAGAGCAGGCAAAACCCAATGGACCTCAAAATTTCCATTTGGAAAAACAGTGATACAGACAGAGACGTGGAGGAAAACAAACAGATTGGGGGGGAGGGAGGGGACGAAACAACAACAGTGTCGTGTACTGCTCAGACGGACCCTGCTACAGCATGTATTGTCCTTGGCACATCTTGAAGTGCCTAATCTTGAAGCAGCAAAACACAGGCAGTGATGTGGTATGCAAGTGTGTGTGTGTGTGTGTATTTGTGTGCCTGTATGTGGTGAATTTCAGTATGTGCACTTATGTGCCTCTGTGTGTGTGTGTGTGTGTGTGTGTGTGTGCACAGTATTCGTGTGCGTGTGTGTGTGTGTGTGTGTGTGTGTGTGTGCTCGCCTCTGTGTGAATCTCAAGGGATCTTTCACATGGTTGTAATTTTCATATTAAAGTAATTGGACTTGTATCAGTGTCTGGGTTGCAGAATTTCAGTGATGGAGTGCATGCCTGTTAGCTGGTGCTTCTCTGCTAACCGTGTGTGTATGAGTCTATGTGCACGTGTTTGTGTGTGTGTGTGTGTGTGTGTTTGTGTGTGTGTGTGTGTACCAAGTCATTGGAAGGCGTGCAGTTCACCCTGCATTATTTAATAAACTTCTTCATGTGGAGTAATTTATGTGTACCCGTGGAATCTGAACCCCTTTCAGTCCACCAGAGACCTGAGGACTGAAGACACACACACACACACGCGCGCACACACACACAAACATACATACACACAGCCTTTCCTGGATGTGGTGCTTTTTTGCATACAGACACACTCACACAAACACACACACACACACACATTTCCTGGGACGTGGTAATCTTTGCTTCTGCTATCTTCCAGATTCATATGCTGAGTCCAGATTCCTAGTCTAGCCTGGCATCACTCAGGTGTTTGACTTTTCTGATAATGAGGCTTTCTTTGTGTTCCTACCTTCTGACACAGATTCCAGACACTTGTGTTTGGTCATCACTCCCATTCAAGGCCCAGAAGGGTTCATGTACCAGTGGCCTGTTTATAGAGACAACAATGGCGCAACAGTGTCTTGGATTGAGGTGATAGGGTCTGAGATGTTGGGATACTCTACATTCTCCAGGATTCCGATTGGTAAGTGTTAAGTCTGTGCTAAAGGTCATTCTGAGCCCTAGGACCCAAGCAAACTGCGGGCAGTTGTCTTTTGTGAGAAACCTTTGACATGATTCTTTTGATGAGGTGAGCGTGTGCCAGTTCCTCCCGAGGAGGAGATCTATGAGGTAAAGTGATCCCTCTGATGCGTGTCCAAGCTCTGAAATCACATCAGACGTCGTAGCCATGGCAATACTCTCAGGGGCGCCGTAGAAATGGCAGGCTCCTCCATCTGCTTCTCAATACTGGGCTGTGTTTCAGACTTCCTTCATCTCCCATAGATGGGTGGTCGTCATGCAACTGTGTGTGTGTGTGTGTGTGTGCGTGTGCGTGTGCGTGTGTGTGTGTGTGTGTGTGTGTGTGCGCGCGTGTGCGTGTGCGTGTGTGTGTGTGTGTGAGTGTGTGTGTGTGCGTGCATGCCTGATCAGAATGGTCTAGCTCTATTGGCTCAGCACAAGCAAAACAAGAGCACTTTTTTATTTTATTTTAGTGTGAAATAAAAACACAAATGAAGTTTGTTATTTCTGTCCGGACTATTTGTCTCAGCGCAGGAGTGTGAGGGGTGTTTGGGTCTGCTGCTGAGAGTAGAAAAAATAATCTTAGAAAAAAGACCATCCTGATACTAGCCACACCAGCTTCTACTTTAGGGTCCTCATCTGAAGATGGTCTCCGGCCAAATCAGCTGCCCTCTGCAATGGTTTCACATATAGAACCGGTGGAATATGGTACTTCAGACAAAGAAGTTCTTTCTCAATGACCATTCAGTTAAATTTTATTTATACTGACAATTACCATTACTATGCATAATACTGGCATACATGAGCATTTGCTTAAGTAATAAGCCCCTCGACACCATTCTATAGTCTTACTAGGCACGATACAAAGCGGAGTGTGTAAAATCTTTTTGACGGTTCTATAATCACGGTGAAGCCTCAAGGGGTTTATTGCTTTTTACAACAGCTACAACACCTGGCACCGTTTCATAAAATAAAGACCCAGTGACAAATATTATGATTTCTTCATAAATAACAATTCTTCTGCCAAGAAATATATTTCCTCTGGCTGAATGGTTGCCAAGTAACGCAGACATAGGAACTCTTAACTTTTGAATGGCACAGTAATGGAGTGAAGTGAGGAGTGCAGTCAGTATACAATGGCTTTGAATGCGACTCAGCTAATCATAATCACAGACGGAACTATCAGTTTCAGAAATGTTTGTATCCGTACAAAACTGGAAAAGACCCAGAAATCAAAGCAGAGTTTCAAACAGGAATTAATTTCTTAAATGGATTAGATCAGAACAGAAACAGCATTTTAACATTTACTGGTTTCACCTTATATGCAGAAACTATTGATTTAAATGGGGAGGCAACACCATACTTCAGCTAAACCACCTGCCATCTGAACATTTTTCTCTGTACACTCAAAGAAATCAAAGAGGAGGACAGGAAGTCAACCCCTCCAGGTTATAGCAAGCATTAAAAGCATGGAGCATAGCCTTTAGCCAGTTATTACTTCAGTTAACACTCTTTCCAACAAACGAGTCTAACCCAGTTGTTTATGGTTTCAGTTTTTGTTTCATGAACCAGTACAAAGCCTTGATTAATAAAATCAGCCATATTACTTTTACAGTGACCAGCCCTGAAAGTGTCCATGTTAAAACCTCTTTCTCAGTGAAGCTAGAATATAAGGCCAAATTTGTTATTGCTTTTGTACTGTATATCAACTCAAAATTTTAGGGAAAACAAGATAGTTAACTGTTCCACATTAAATATACAAGGGTTGAAATGTAGGGATTGTACACTAGTAGGAGTTAAGGTCTTTATTAATATTGAATCTAATGTCATAATGTGATATTTGACAGTTAGTGAGTGAGAAAATGGAAAAGAGAGACTGTTCAGTTGAACATGCAACATATGGACAAGCAAGTATTCAGATGACTATGACTAGCTGACAAATGCTGAGAGTTGCTAAGTGAAGCTATACTTATAGGGCACCTCTGCCAGTATCATTACCTTTACTTTCCACGAGGAGAGAAAAGAAATGGGTCAGGAATGTACAGTAAATGCATCACAACTGAAAAGAAACTTTTATTACTGTTTGAAAAACTGGAATGCCTCCAGTATAAGCTTTTAAACTGTTTATTATATTGGTTGTCTTTTAGTGTGTGTGTGTGTGTGTGTGTGTGTGTGTGTGGTGATATGTAATAGTGAGATATTTGTTTTGGAAATATGCACAGGAATAATATACTTAGTGTGTTGCCAAGACAGGATGTTTGCATTGTACTTCATCAACTGTGACTACTCACAAGATGCTATTTACCCAAAACACAGTTAAGGCTATACGCTTCACTTATGTGGACTGGTAATTACAGGTGTGTGTGTGTGTGTGTGTGTGTGTGTGTTTTCTTATTCTGTGTTTGTGCAGGTCAAATACACCCAAGTGTTTTAAAGCAGGAGGATGTATACACAGGCTATATGTGTAAGTAGTGTGTGAGTATGTATGTGATGTTTGTATGAGAGCACAGTACAACCATTACTCATACTTCACCTCTCTTAAAAACCATTCTGCTTTTTCACACACACCATCACATTCAGTCACTCACAGTACCAATGTAAGTGTATGGATCTGTGTCCTCTCTCTTCATGTCTAGTCCAGTGTGTACTGAAGAAATCCATGTGAAAGCATGGGTACACACTATGTGCATGAATATGTGAGTGTGTATGTGTATCAGTGTGTGGTTATGTATATGTGTATAAATGTGTGTGTGTGTGTGTGTGTGTGTGCATGTGTGTGCGTGTGTGCCTTCCAATTACTCACTGCGGTGTGTTTATAAATCTGTCCACACTGATGGGCTCTGTTCTCAGGATGTTCCCATAACCTGTTCCTCCACTGTGGCTTCTACTGTGCAATTCCACATGGTGATCTTGGCATCTGTATTTAGTGTGTGTGTGTGTGTGTGTGTGTGTGTGTGTAGCCTTGGAGAGCTATCTCTGAGACCTGTGTCCTGCCAGAAAGACAATTTGGGACAAAAAAATGTGAAGAGTCAGTAAATTTGAGGATGATGTCCAATGAGGTGTGTGTGTGTGTGTGTGTGTGTGTGTGTGTGTGTGTGTGTGTGTGTGTGTGTTTCCTATCCAAGAGAAAGGGAGGTATTGGCTGGTTTGCCTTTTTGTGGTCCCTGGAACCTGAACTCCAAATGCTTGGATTATCCTTCATTCTGCCCTGGGAAAGTGTGTGTTTGTGTGTGTGTGAGACTCAGTGTATATGTGTGTGTACTTGCTCACAGCATGTGTGCACACATGGTGATATGGGCCTGTTTGTATGCGTTAGAGCACATCTGTTTGTAAGTTTTACCTTGCGTGTGTGTGTGTGTGTGTGTGTGTGTGTGTGTGCACACGCACATAAAGTAAAGCTACAGATGAAGACCTTGAAGGTCCTGAAAATCTTAAGAGATCAGATGTCCTGTCTGATGGTCAGTAGGTGGCTAGGGGTCAGTGGTCTGGCAGGAAAATGGCCCTCTGATTGGCCATAGAGGGCCAGGCGGAGGTCTGTGATTGGCTCAGAGCTGACGTGTTCATTTCAATCCGCTGCAATCAAAGAAGCAGTGGTCTGGAGCAGATGCTTGCCAGCCTGATTACTTACAGCTGTTTCCCTCCACACACACACACACACACACACCACACACACACACACACACATTCTACTTGCCATATAATATTCTCTATGTTTGCACTTTTTGTCACCTCATAATGGCCTCTCTCTCTCTCTCTCCACCCCCCCCCCCCCAAACCCGTGTGTGTGTGTGTGTGTGTCTGTCTGTCTGTCTGTCTGTCTGATATTTAACTTGATACTTGAGTGGTGTTATCTCTTGGGATGCAGGGCTAGGAGTTGAGTGGTATGTGCTTGTCTCTCTGGCCTATGATTGACAGGTCAGACTTAAGAATTAGTGGGCTTGACTGACAGCTGGGTCAGGTGACTAGTAGACATAGATCTTCTAAAAGGGTCATTATAACACACACACACACACACACACACACACACACACACACACACACACAGTCCATGTCAAATATGGAGCATATTTTGTGTCCCTGTGGGGAGAGGGCTAGTTTTGGGCTCTGCTAGTTCATTTGTCAAGAACTGAATCCCCCTCATCCTTCAGTGGGCTGCAGACAGGGCCAGGCTCTTCCCACAAGCTGTCAGCATGACTCTCCTCTTTCTGGGGCCCACCCCCCCCTCCTCTCTTTCTGTATCTCTCTCTCTCTGTATCTCTCTCTATCTATCTGTATCTCTCTCTCTCTTTCTCTCCTTTCCTCTCATTTCCACCCATTTAAACTGTCCATCTCTTCCCCTTTCTCAACTGCCATTTTCCTCCTTTCTTCTTTTGGATTCATTCTTCTCCATTCTCTTCTCCAGAAGTAGTTTCCTCTCCCTCTTTCTCTATTTGTGTGTGTGTGTGTCAGTATTCGTCCCAAGTTTGTCCATGCCTGGAGTTTACAGAATATTTGAGTGCAAGAGAGAGAGAGAAAGAATCAGGGGACATACTTTTATGCATACACAACCCCCAAGCCCTTCTCATGCATACACATGCACAAACACTCCCTGTCACTTGCACACACACACCACACACACACACACACACACACACACACACACACACACACATACAGATATTTAATTGACCCATGAATGAGGCTCATAAAAGAGCAACAAAAGACCTCTTCCATGCTCACTAAATCCCTTTCTGCACAAAACACACAATGCACCCAGACCCACATGCATTAAAAACTTACATCAGTGCACATTAGCACACCAAACACACACACACACATGCAGCCCCCCCTCCCCCAACACACACACACACACACACACACACACACACACACACACATACAGATGTATGGCAAGCACAAGCATGCACATTCACTGCCAGCATGCTCTCAGAACACTAACAAACATGTCAGGCCTTTGTGTGTTACAGCTGTAGTCTGTGAGACTTACAGATTTAAATAGAACTGAGGACTAACAGACCCGATCCCTTCTCCTGTCCTCCCCTCCTCCTCCTCCCTCCTCTCCTCTCCTCCAACCCCACACCCCCCAGCCTCCCTCTCTGTATCCCAGGGTGCAGTGGTCAGGGGCTCCACCGCTCACACACATCTCACACCTCCACCCCCACCCCATACTGCCACACCCCCAAACCCCAACTCTTACCCCCACCCCCACTCGCTCCCCTCCCCCCTGCACAAACATGGCCGCTCCCGAAATTTGTTTTTGTAAAATTAGAAGGCGAACCACATCCGTGGTGATTTGATCTGGGCCTGAGCCCTGGGTGGCTGAGCAAACAAACCCACTGGGTTCATTACTAAGACACAGGCCTCCCTCTCCCCCTTTCTTTCTTTCTTTCTTTCTTTCTTTACTTCTTCTATTGCATTTCTTTTTTTCGTTTCTTTCTTTCTTTCTGTTCTCTTTTCAGGTCTTTCGCTCAGTACTTCTCTCATGCTTTGCCTCTCTCTCATATATAGTTGTCACCCCCTCCCCTCTTCTCTCTTTCACTTACCTGCTCCCTCCTATCTTTCAGACTTCCTCCTTATCTCTGTCTGTCTGTCACTCTTCTCCCCAGTTGGAGAACTCAAGTCTCCTCTCTCTCTCTCTCTCTCCTCTCTCCCTCCCTTCTCTCTTTTCACTCTTGATTACCTCCCTCTAACTATTTTCCTTTCTTCTTTCTCTCTCACATTCCCTCATAAGCTGTCTCCTCTCTCTGTCATTTTCTCTTTCTTTTTCAGCCTTGCCTTTCTATCCCTTCTTCTCCTTATCTCTCTCTCTCCTTCTATCCCTTTTCTTTCCATTGCTACCTCCTCCTCCCCCCCTCTGTCTGTTGATAAGTCTCCTCCTCTTCTCATCTCGACTCATTTCCTCTCACCCTTCTCTGCTCATTCAGTTCTTTCCACGTCTTTTAACAAGCTGATCTCATTGCTTGATCACGGAGAGGGCTGATTCACTGCTTTATTTTTGTATCAGACACACACACACACACACACACACACACACACACACACACACACACACACACACACACACACACAAACAAACAAACACCTTCGTGAACCCTGTTCCTTTGGTGCTTCTGGGAATTATAATTATTTTAAATGATAGTAACAATATGCGTCATGACTCACAATATTCATTTGAATTCTGTGTAAAACTCGCATGGCTTGGAGCTGGTTGTGAGAATCTCTGCAAGAACCAACATGTGCATCTGCCCATTGGTCATACACACAAACTGAAAAGGTTGGCCCATGAACACACACACACACACACACACACCTTAATGGCCTACTTGTGCCCAAAACGCAGATCCCTCTAACTGAGAGTTATACAACTGCCCCACTATATGGAGCTTTACCTCCCTCTCTCTCTCTCTCTCTCTCTCTCTCTCTCTCCCCCTTCTTTCTGGGAAACATATCAGGACATACTCTCCAAAATTCCCAGGACACCCATACACATACAGAGGCTTACATACACTTAGCATAACACACTCAAACACACACACACACACACACACACACACACATACATACCCACAAACATACACTCCCAACACAGCACATAAATCACACAACATAAACAATATTTGTAGTAAGTCCAGATAAACTAAGAAATGACAAGAGTAACTAAAATCAGTCCTGTGACCTGCTCTTAGACGGAAAACACCAGAGGACGAGGACCAGGAAACAATGTTGAGAGAGAGGGGAGAGGAGAGAGGGGACAGAGCCTGAAAAAAGGGAGAGAGACAGACCTTGTGGAAAGTCTTGGTTAGCTTTGGCACATCCAGGAATCTCTCATCTTCTTGCCCTGACTGTGTGTGGAAGTTCAGTAGAGTGTGTGTAAGGTGAGAGCTCTTGGTTATCTTAGTGTGAGTATGTGTGTAAGTGTGTGTGTGTGTGTAAGTGTGTGTGTGTGTAAGTGTGTGTGTGGTAGGTGTTGCAGGGAAGTGAGTGAGTTCTCCCTCCTGAGTGTGTTTGCGGGGGCTGTGTGGGTCTGCTCTATGATGGATCTTGTTTTGACAGGGCCTTCCCTGGCACTGATACCACCCAGGTCAGCTGCCACTGTGGGTGTCTGCCATCAGTACAGTGCAAAAACAGTACAAGCTCAAATCTAGGATGGGTATTGCTGACTCCCTGTGAAGGGGAAGGTGTGGTGTGGTGTGGTGTGTGTGTGGTGTGGTGTGGTTTAGACCAGATATGCAGAACATTTTGAGAGAGATTGCAAGAGAGAAGAGGAGAGAAGAGAAGAGGTTGAAGAAGAGTACCCTGTTGTAAGACAGAGTTGTAAGACTGTGTGTGTGTGTGTGTGTGTGTTGTGTGTGTACTCACTGGAACCAGGGAAACAGCACTAATCCAACAAGCCATTAGTCTGCTAAAGCCTGAGGGAAATCCTCATGAGCCCCAGAGCAAAGCTACCTCTACACTACCTCCCCCTCTCCACTCCCTCTACACTACACCACCTCTACACCACCTCTGTACTACACCACCCCTTCTCTCCCTTTACACTACACCACCCCTTCACCATACCACCTCTACACTACCTCCACCTCTACACTACACCACCTCTACACCACCTCTTCACTACACTACCTCTCCACTCCCTCTACACTACACCACCTCTGTACTACACCACCCCTTCTCTCCCTTTACACTACACCACCCCTCCACCATACCACCTCTACACTACCTCCACCTCTACACTACACCACCTCTACACCACCTCTTCACTACACTACCTCTCCACTCCCTCTACACTACACCACCTCTACACCACCTCTTCACTACACTACCTCTCCATCCCTCTACACTACCCACCTCTACACCACCTCTTCACTACACTACCTCTCCACCCCTCTACACTACACCACCTCTACACCACCTCTACACTACACCTCTACACCTACACTACACACCTCTCACACCTCTGCACTACACCACCTCTACACTCCTCTTCACTACACTACCTCTCCACCTCCTCTACACTACACCACCTCTACACACCTCTTCACTACACTACTCTCCACTCCTCTACACTACACCACCTCTACACCACCTCTACACTACACCACCTCTACACACCTCTACACTACACCACCTCTACACCACCTCTGCACTACACCACCTACACTCCCTCTTCACTACACTACCTCTCCACTCCCTCTACACTACACCACCTCTACACCACCTCTACACTACACCACCTCTACACCACCTCTGCACTACACCACCTCTACACTCCTCTTCACTACACACCTCTACACCCTACACTACGTCACCTCTACACCACCTCTACACTACACCACCCTCCTCCTTACACTACACCACCCCTCCACCATACCACCTCTACACTACACCACCCCTCCACCATACCACCTCTACACTACCCCACCTCTTCACTCCCTCCACCTCTCCACTCCCTCTCCACTACTGATATGCTATTTCAACCTTCACCTCTACACTATACCACCTCTACACTACCAGCTAGTCCATATGGCAGCAGTTTTATGACCAATGTATGGATGTAGCCTGCAGTACCACTACACCATCTCTACACTACTGCTATGTGGCCTATTTTGAGTGTGTGTGAGACACACACACACACACCACACACACACACACACCACTGACATACACACGAGACAGGCTATTCAGACCCATCCCTCTGTTACAGTGATGAACTCTGGATTGGATGAGAGAGTGCCGGCCCTAAACTCTGCTAAAGCGTGAAATGGACACACAGAGACAAAAATGAGGGAGGGGGAGGGGGCTGGGTGAGCTAAGAGTTATAGTTGTCTCTTCTTCTTCTCTTTCTTTTCCTTCTCTCCTTCATCGCTCAGTGTTAATCTCTCTCTCTCCCTCTCTCTGCTTAACCCCTTGGGCTACCAAGTCTGGACTGCAACAGCGGGCTGCAACAGACACACCCACACACACATACATATTTCTCTCTCATACACATACACACTCAAATGGGTTGCAGATGTCTGCCTCTGCGACCCATAAATCGACTGAAGTTCACCACTGGCCAATACATGGGTTGGGGGAGGAGGGGCAGGAAGGCCTCTTTGGGGGTGTAGGGGTGGGGTGATATTGTTCTTGTTTGTTTTATTTTGGGGCACTGAACCGCTCTGGGACTCTGTAAAAGCCCTACAGCTGAACATGTTTGCTGCTGAAGATCTATGACTGCTGTCTTCATTCTGCTCCCCCAATAGCGTCTCTGCTGTGCTCCAGACCTGGCTCTCCTTTTCCTCTCTCTTCTGCCCTCTCGCTTAGTTTCTCTCAGCGTCCCCTCTGCCTCTCTCAACTCTCATCTTTCTCTGTCCTGCGCTGCTCTTTCTCCTTGTTTTTCATCCACTGTCTGAATGGACGCAGTCAAACTCAGTCCAAATCATCACGTACAGGCAGACAGACAGACATACACAAACACACACACACACACACACATGCGTGCGCACAAACACACTATTTGGTGAATTGACTCACACTATTTGGTGATATTTGTACTTGGAAGCATGGGTTATTTGGTTATATTACACACTGTGTCTTCAATGGTGCTGTTCTTATTTACTAATGTTTTTACATTTTGTGAGGAGGACAGAACTACATCGCTTGGAGCCAAACACTGTTGCACTGCTTCAACAGTTTGGATTGGATGAGCACAAATACCAGCAAACTTTTGCTTGGAGTGACTGAAATTCTAGTCTGGCACTAGCAACTAGCAACAATGCAACAGTATTTCCCTCTGCCAGCAGGATGCCTAACCAGTCAACAACAAGAGGAGATGACCTTAGTAACGGTGGTGACACAACACCACTAATACAGGCCCAAAGAATTGTAGTTGGAAGAATGTGTATTTGTAAGTGTGCACTGATATAGCAAAGGTAAACACATAGTGTCTTTAATACCAGTGTTGTTTATTAGCAGTTTCTAAAGGTTAGTGGCAAAGTCTGTAGTAACATTATGAATTGGAATCCCTGCTCAAATTTGATGATTTCAAAGGTAGACAATATCAATGCCTGTTAGGATGCTGGGTTGGAAAGATGTCTCATCCAGATTCTCACACAGATTCTCTTAATCAAGTGAATGAGTTTGGTAAAACCAAGCCAGCCAAACATGACTGAAGTGAAAAGTGTTTGTTCTTCCACTCCAACAAAAAAATTACATGTACATGTGGAAAATATTGGAAAGTGGGTTTGTCACGCGATAGTCGGAGCTGGAGGTATTACACTACTGCATAGCCTCTCACTGGAGTAGTGTATATGGGTACTAATGTTTTGTTAGCTTACAGACTTGCTTGTATATACATCCAGGAACACACATGCACACACACATGTAAATGTACACACACAAACATACACACACACACACAGCATATACACAAGTTTCTCCAACACTCATTCTTAAAGCTCATAGATATGTTGTCATGCCCTACTTGCAAAGGGATCCATATGCTCTCATTTAGTTGTAATTGTGCTCAACCAGAATGATGACATATTCCCTCTTACACACACATAAGACTACACACACACTCTGCCAAACCTGCTCACATACAATTACTCTCTCACTCACTCACTCACTCACTCACTCACTCAACACACTCACTCACTCACACACACACACACACCTACTCACAAACTCTGCCTATGTACACACTACCTCTCTATGCTGTACGCACACACTTGCACACACACACACACACACACACACACACACACACACAGCTGTGAATGCGTGGGGGCTTACATAAAGGCCGTCTATGGGGAGAAAGGCCTGGATGACATTAAACACGAGCAGCAGGGAACGGGGAGTGTAAACAAGAGGCGGGAAACGCAGAGAAGCCTTCAGACACACCACACTCACTCGGCCCGCAGTCAGGAATCACTTAGTGTTTACTCAAGGCCAGTGCACAGGCAGGGAGCACACAGAGATGGAGTGATAGAGGGCCAGAGAAGAAAGAGAAAGAAGATAGGAGAGATATATAGAGAGAAGGACAGAAAAAACAAGGGGAATTGAGAGAGAGATGAAGGCATTGATTGAGAAAAGAGATGAAGATGGAGCACAAAAATGAAGGGGTAGAGAGAGAGAGAGAGAGAGAGAGAGAGAGTCTGGTGGAGAAAGGAAAGAGCCAAATGGAGCCAAATGAGGAGAAAGAGAAAGAGGGAAGGGAGAGACACATAGACTCAATAAGAGGGGAATGAGGATGTGTGTGTGTGAGAGAGAGAGAGAGAGAGAGTGTGTGTGTATGTATCTGTGTGTGCATGTGTGTGGGTGTGTGAACAAAAGAGAGAGGATGGAATAGACAATCAGACAAAAAGCATATTGAGAAAGACAGAATTTTTTTATTTTATTTTCAGAAGTCTCAATCCTGTATTCAAGCAGGGAGAAAAATCTGTCTAAATGTCTGGGAACTGTATAGCTAGCTCAAGCTATCAGCAGAGACAGAGTCCGAGGCAAATAGAGATTGAAAAAGAAGGGAGAAGCATGAGAGAAAGAGAGAGAAAGAGAGAGAGAGAGGTGAAGAAAGGAGGGATTGGAGAGAATTGCTCTTCCAGACATGGTTTGATGGTATGCATCAAGAGTGCACTGAGGAGCCAGTCATACTGAACAAATCATACTGCCGCATTTCATTTCTGTCCTAATTGAAAGAAGAAGGGAATACAAACAGCAACGTTTGATTGAACTGGGTCAAACAACACTCAGTCAACATCCATTCAGTTTCCATCAGCCCGCACCTCATAGAATACACCAATGTATTTGCACTCAGCTCAAAAGCCTGGCAAGCCTGTGCAGGCATTAAGACACTCTGCATTACAGACTAGGCTTCATATGTAAGTGGGGATCAGTTCCTTTCCTTCCAAGGTAGCTGAAACGTGAACGCTACAATTCTGTATTAAAGCCCCCTGATGATCAACGTTTCTCGTGGAATGACATCATGAATCACAGGTGTTTTATATTGTCTGCAAGAGATTGCTGTGTGTGTGTGTATGTGTGTGTGTGTGTGTGTGTGTGTGTATGTGTGTGTGTGTGTGTGTGTGTGTGTTTGTGTGTGTCTGTGAGAAAGAAATGTCCTTCAGGCAGTGGACTCATCATGAGTCATGCTCTGACACACACACACACACACACACCCACACACAAAAACAATCATGACCTCTGCACATGAATACATGCAAGATAGTGCTGCATATAATGCTTGTGGAAGTGTGTTTTTATGAGTGTGAGTATATTTTGTGTGTGTGTGTGTGTGTGTGTGTTTGTTTGTACTCAGATCAAGTATACATCTGTGCAGGCCTGTCGATAACATCTCATAATCATGCTGGCTTTTGCTGCACCTCAGCCGTGTGTGTGTGAGAGTGTGTGTGTGTGTGAGTATGTGTATGAGCCTCACAGGAAATTGCACCAGAATTTGGAGTTTATTACGAGAGGGCAGTTCAAAGGAGTACGCCAAGCGAGAAAAAAAACAGCCTCTTCAGCTCACTGAGCAACTGTACAGAGAGGAGAGCATACATCAGAGACACACACACACACACACACACTCACACACACATAAAATATGTTTCAAACCATCATAAATGTATAGAGTGTATTTAAACACACAGGTCATGCGTGAGATGAGCAAGAGATAATGTATCTGTGCACCCTGTGATGAGGACCCCGACACAAAGCAGAAGATGGGAATCTGTAGCACAAAATTCGTTGCCATGACAGCAGTCAGTAATGCTTTGCACTGGTCATCATCCAGTTGTATATCTGACCTCTGGCCTGTTCAAAGCCAAAGGAACATAGTGCTGTAAACTGGAGAGCTGCATCATAGACTATTCTAGCACACGGTGTGACACAGTAAGTCTGTGACAGAGAAAGGCAAGGACAGATAAAAACTTTTGTGATGTGCATATTGCAGGCCGGTTGTATATTATAACCCATAGGCAAGGTAGGAAGTCAAAACTGGTGTGTGTTAAGGGCTGAAGTAGACAGTAACTATGCAGTATACAGTAACTAAGGATTGGTATCTACAACAAGGAAGCATTTTCTTTATTGAAAAAATCTTCCAGAGAGTTTTGCGTAATCACTATAAAATCAGGGGCATATTTTTGGATAAGTGCTTGTTTGTATACTTTGTTAATCAGACCAAACCTCTGATGCAACTCCAAGACTGGAACATTCTCTGCTGTGTCATTCTTCCAGCTCTGTGTGGATTTCAGGCTTGATGTCAGTGTTTGATGTCAGTGCCTGCATGACACCACGGGGTTACTGGACAGTGGGGCTTTATGTCCTCTTGAGACCAGGACAGGCCTGCAGTATGCACTAAATATTCTGGATTATTTAGTTCTTATTATTATTACTTTTGATCTAACTACACTGATGCTGCTATTTCTGTGCGTGTGTGCGCGCACGTGTGTGTGTGCGTGTGTGTGTGTAGTTTGTGTGTGTGTGCGCGCACCCATATACCTACACATACCTACACGCCAGGTGTTTGCTCTCTGGGAGTAGACAGCATCTTCCTCTGCCTACTCCAAGCCTGCCATTCCACTTTTCCATCCCGGCTCTCCTTCTTCCTCCTCTCCTCCTCTTCCTCTCCTCCACCTCCTCCCTCCTTCTTTGTGGTATTCCAATGGTTAATGGCATACACAAGTGGCCTTTGTTTAACAAAGATGAAAATATGGATGTTTTCCCAGATAAGAGTCCAAGGGCTTAAATCAAGCCAACAGTCAAATAAGATTTAAAAAACATTTGTAACACTGTGAGCTCAAAATAGCCACGTGCCCCCCAGATGAAAGCAGACTAGGCTTACTTTAATGTAAGCTGTTAGGGATTACTCACTTCATGGAGTGTTAATTAATGATCATTTTCTCTCTCTCTCTCTCTCTCTCTCTGTGTGTGTGTGTGTGTATGTGTGTGCGTGCGTGAGTGAGACAGTATTTGAAGGAGAGTAAATGGGACCCAGTTGAGTGTGTGTGTGTGTGTTTGTGTGTATTTTTGTGTGTGTGTGGTCATGGTTAGTTTGTGTGCACAAGCTATGTGAGCTTGTATGTGTGGCCATGGTTAGTTTGTGTGTGTTAGCTGTGTGTGTGTGTGTGTGCGTGTGTGTGTGTGTGTGTGCGTGTGCGTGTGTGTTCTGATCTTTGACCTAAAATCCTGTTGTTGTTCAACTTCTTGCCATGAGTAAGGAAGGCTTTGAAAGCCTCTGCCCAGACGCCCCAGACAAAATAGCACCCGGCGCAGAGTCTGGAATCACAAAGGCCTTTTATAGTAAAGCCACTGAGTCAAGCCCAAGGCCTCAACACATTATGATGCTATCTGGGGCTGTAGTCTCATTCACCCTTACGCAACACTTTTAGGGGACGCATTACTTCAGCTCATCTTGGTTAATGTTTGAACTCAAAAAGTCTGTCTGTCAACAAAGGCATCTCATCCAGCGGTGTTATAAATCATTTATGGCCGTGGTGGTGTGGGGTGGTGGAGGAGAGCATCAAGGACAGAGGAAGAGAAAGAGAAAGAGAAAGAGAGAAAATCATTTATAGTTGGAAGTGGTGGGTGGGAGAGAAAGAAAGGACTAGAAAGAAAGGCAGAGAGAGATCGAAAGAAAAGCAGAGAAAAAATCTCTCTCTCTCTCTCTCTCTCTCTCTCTCTCCTCTTTGTATCTCCTCCTCTAGTCCAGGCTTGTTCCAGAGTTTATCCCAGTGCGTCCCAGGAAATTGCTCCATTCTTTGAGGGTGACCACAAGTTTGTTTGGAGCTATCTCTCAGGCAGAGCCCAGACCACAAACACACACACACAACATAACACACCCCGCAGGCCACAGGGGTAGAGACAGGCAGGCCAGCGCAAACCCACTGGAACAGGTAGACAGGCTATTTACGGAAAAAAAACATTCTCACACACACGTACACACACAAAAACAATAACATACACGGCCAAGATAACACAAAGCTGGCCATAGGTTTAAAGACAGTGTTCAGCCAGGACACTGAACTAACGGAACTAGTAAGGGATCACACACACACACACACACACACACACACACACACGCTCACAGATTTTAACATGTTCCTAAAAACACTCATACACATACTCTTCATACATTTTATTCCGTCTAACCACGTACTTGTGTGAAGTCCTGCACACAACACACAATGTAATAAAAAACACAGACGTGCATCTATATTTAGAGGGATGATGTCCAGGTCTTCATTGTTCTCTGTGATTTTCACTGAGTCACTGAACAGCTGAGCCAAACTCCCTCTGCTCCCAACACCACACACACACACACACACACACACATTCACACACTGCAGCCCCCGCCATCTCCTGCCCACTCGCAACCACATCCTGTTTACAGTACATAACTGGACACAATAAATGTGAGATTTCCATGCCATTGTGTACGTGTGTGTGTGCAGATGTCTGTGTATGTTAAAGTGTTTTTTGTAAAGTATATGTTCATCTGTTTTGATGTGCTCGGTGTGTGTGTACCCGCTTGTGTGTGTGTGTGTGTGTGTGTGTGTGTGTGTGTGTGTGTTAATGTCACACTCGATTACAGCTATATTGCTGGTGGCTCTTGGCTATGAAACCGCAGCCGAGTAAATCAAAGTCTTGTGATAGCAACAATGGCTACATTCTGCTGGTATGCATCAGGGCTGACTGTGGGCTGCCTAACGGCCCCTGATAAGATCGGCCCAATAAAAAGGAGTGTTGCTCCACAGCCCTTACCGCTAACAGCCTGCTAAGCCTGAGTGTGAGAACAGCTCACTAGGCTTAAGAGAGGGTGTCCAGGCACTGATATGCCCCAGCTGTGCTTTCCATTTGTGTGTGTGTATATATGTGTGTGTGTGTGTGTGTGTGTGTGTGTGTGTGAAATGGTTTGCGAAGGGCTTAGCTCAGTGGTTGTAGTTAAGTTGATGTGGGCATGAGACACTTTGTTTGTGTGTGTGCGTGTGTGTGTGTGTGTGTTTGGGTGTGTGTATTTTTTTTCCATTGAAGTTGTGAGTGTGATAAGGTCCAGACCTCTTACCCCCTGAGCCCTGTCCATGCACTTTGGATTACCCCAATTCTCTTCCGGGGGTCCTGAGTCATGGTCCCTCTCTCTGAGACAATGGGAGGGGGGGGGGAGAGAGAGGAGGATAGAAGAAAAGAGTTTATGAGGACAGATTTACAGCCCACAGATGGAAGGAAGACAGAAAAATGGTGAGGAGGATGAGAGAGAAAAAGTGTGACCAGGGAGTTCATTAGGTCAGGGCAGGCCTAACAGCACCTGTGGGGGAGTCCCATATCACTCTCCGATCCCTCAGCGCGCACACACACACACAAACATGCACACACACGCACACACACACACACACCGCTCCAGACTGACTGGTAAAATACTTTCATGTTCTCATTGTTTGCAGGGATTTTCAAGATTATTGTGTTCAAAAACAGTGGAAAGATGTGGAGGAGTCAGTGACTTTATTATGAATGATACCTACTCAGGTCAGGTCAGGGCAGCTTGAACTTTGTCTATGACGTATGCATGGACACTCTAAATAACTTCACTCAAATAACTTCACTTGTGGATTTATCATTATACTTCACTTTACCCTAGTTTCAAATACTTGCAGACTGCTTTCAAGCAAACCGCAAGGCCAGATTTTCAGTCTGTGGAACATTGAGTGCTGTATCATCAATGTGCTTACAATTGATATTGTGCGTATTACTCCACCCAACTTATTGTATTATGGACTGACTATACGTGAAGTTGAGTTAATGGATCATGAATAGCTCAACCTCAGTAGAGCAAACAGTGGCATAGTCTAACCCCTTTGACTGAATCATCAGGCTCTTTGGATATGACGTCTCCAGACAATTAAATGAGGTGACTGCATGGCCATGTGTGTGTGTTTGTCTGTGTGTGTGTGTGTGTGTGTGTGTGCGGGTCTGTGGGAGTGAGAGAGTATGAGTGTGCTGCCTTTGTTCGGTGCTTCGGTGCTAGGTTGAGGCATTTGGCTTAGTGCACGCTGACTAACACATTGCTCCAGGTCAGACAGTCAAAGAGGTCAGGGGAACCTGCCTGCCTGTGTGTGTGTGCGTGTGTGTGTGTGTAGTGTAGAGAGATTAGCGATAACACTCGGTCCTGAATGGCTGGTGTCTGAAGAAGAGTGTTTATAGAGCAGACTGAGCAGACCTAAGAAACGAGTTTGGCCTTAAAGGAAGACTCAGGAAGAGGTCAAGCTGAGCTGTATGCAGTGAAATCCACAGTCTTGCTTGCTTGTGGCAGTATTGTAATAAACTTGCTGCAACACTGTGATGAACTCCACAATAGGTCCTTTTATGTGACGGTTGGAAATTTGACTTTGAAAGGAGATGTGTGATAGGCCTACCTGTCCACTTTGAGACTTTACACAGTTAAAAGATATTGGTCCATTGGCCAGCATAAACAAGCACTAACTCTATATTTATACGACAAAATAATGGCCTTTGATGAATGTGAAATTTGTGCTTTTACAAAAACTCCAAGTAAACACCAAGAATTATTCTCCCATGGATACTCATTATTAAAAATACCAGTTCCACAGACACCTTGAGAAACTGCCACTGGCCTTGAATACGTTCCAGTCAATGACGGTATCCAAGAGGGATCATTTCACACGGTGGAAACTGCTTGGCTTTCTCGTCCTCTGTCTGAAAAAGCACAAATAAAGGCACAAACTTTCTTTCGTTCACACCATGTTTCTCAAGCTTCTCTCGACTTTAAAGGAGACATCTAACAAAGTGTCCAATGCGGACTGCTCCTGAGGCATTTTGGTTCACTGCTCACACCCACACCCAACACACACACACACACACACACACACACACAACACACACATAATCACACGCACACCCTGACTTAACGCCTCGTCAGGCCAAAGGGCCTAACGAGAGCTGGCGGTGAGCCGCGTTTCGAAAACAAGGAGCGCCTTTCTCAGGGACCCCAGCCGTCCATCTGGAAGCTCTTTAGATGGCACTCAAACAGGCCTGCCTGCACGCCTTTGTGATCCTGGCAAATCAAAGCCAAGCAGAGCTGAGGCCTGCAAGTCCTTTTACGTCGGCTAAAAAGACATACGTATGTGTGCGCGCGCGTGCGTGTGTGTGTGTGTGTGTGTGTGTGTGTTGTGTTTGTGAGTGAGTGCCTTTCAGTGCCTGACACACTCCCTCAACTGTATTGATCTGTTTCTCTGCATGACTGCATGACTGTACCTTAACAGCCTTCAGGTTGAAACAACAAGAAGTCACGAAAGAGAGAGAGAGAGAAGAGAGAGAGAGAGAGAGAGAGAGAGAGAGAGAGAGAGCAGAGGATAAATAGAGATGTTATTGGGGAAGAGTGGTTGAATGACAAACAAAAATGAGAGAAATTGTGTGTGTGTGTGTGTGTGAGAGTGTGAGTGTGTGTGTGTGTGTGTTTGGGCAACCGTATGTATAAGAGAGAGAGAGATCCCTAACATGCACACATATGGTGCAGGGTATGTTGAAATCAGAACATTTCAAACACTTGGCTGCCGGCAAGGCTGACTGCTCCATCAAGGACGGCCATGTTTATTGTTTTATTGCAGTAAAACACGATTAATCACGTCTCTCAACCCTCCCCTCATCACTCACACACACACACACACACACACACACACACATACACACACACACACACACACACCGCCTATGCTGTTGGCAATGGCCAAGGCCGCCTGCCTTTACATGTTTCATATCCATCTCACACTCAACACACATATTTGTTTGCGAATACGCACACACACACACACACACACACACACACACACTCACACACTCACACACTCACACACACTGTTCTCTACACACACAAACACACACACACACTCACACAAGTTCACTAAACTAATTCTGCAGCCCAGCCCTTGTGATAACATTGAAATATGGAGGGAATTTATGGTAAGCTAGATTAGACTGCTGATTTTTGCGTACACAACTCACAGACTCGCCAATGACCGAAGTCCTTTACAGCTACCATGAAAGTCCCCATGAATAATATATCAAACAATGAAGCATCATTTCATGCTTTTTGTGCCTCATGAACACAGGGGTACATGGTCCATTTGAGGCCCATCCCAGAGGTCCCTTCTTGGCCCTAATTAGTTAACAAGAATCTTGGAACAGTTGAACCATCATGCAGTTGATCTCGCACCTGTTATCAAGATTTTGTTCTTCTTAGTTCTGATGCTTTGAAATCCAGATGCGCGGAAGTTCTTTGCGTGACCTCCCTGCTCTCTGCCACACCTAGACCTCAACTCAGCTCCCCACATGTTCACCCAGGGTGTCTCTGGGCTTGGGCTTTCACTCAGCACACCAGCAGCGTGGAGAGAGACACCCTTTGGCCCAGCACCATCACGCAGCCCTCCTGGAAGTGAGGAGGGGCATAGAAACTCATGGAACCACCTCCTGAGAGGGGCCATTTGGAGAGGCTGGACTTATGACTTGACATATGGACCTCTCTGGATAGCGTTTACAGGACAAAAAATGTATGTATATATATATATATATATATATATAGAGAGAGAGAGAGAGAGAGAGAGAGAGAGAGAGATATAGATATATAGATATATGTATGTATTTGTGTGTGTGTGTGTGTGTGTGTGTGTGTATGTAGTATGTATTTACCCAAGGTCAAGGTCATGGTATACTTTAATGTCCCCAGGGGGCAATTTGTTATGCAGCCAGCAGAATTACACTCACCAACATTAAAAACAGAAATAAATAACAATACAACACACTCAAACTTGGACATAAACATAAAACCATAAATACCCGCTCAAGTGTTTAAAAGGACAGTGACAGCTGGTAAAAAAAAAGAATTTTTAAATCTGTTTGTTCTGCAGCTTTTTAAAAGAAATCTGCACCCAGATGGTAAAAGGGAGAACTCTAAGAACAGGCGGTGATTGGGGTCTGCTGAAAGCTCTGGCTTTTTTGAGGCACCTGATTTTATGGAGAGAAGAGATGTTGTTTAGGGGGACGTTGGCAATTTTGCTGCAGAGACTGACAATATTATGTATGCGGTTCTTGTTCTTCTGTGTAAGTAACCCATACCAGCAGACAAAAGAGAAGGTCAAAACAGATTCAGTAAAACAACAATAAAACATTCCCGCTATCTTACTTACTTATTTGTGGGGAGAAATCCTATCTGAAGAGTTCTCAGGTCTTTGGCTGTTTGTTGGGGACCCATCCATCCACAGGGGAAGTGCTCCCGCCCATCCTCAGGGGATGCTTGTGAGGATCATGTGGAATCTTAATGCTTTTGACACACCTGAAAAATGCCTCCTTCAGCCATCATTCCTAGTATTAACCAATACAACTTGTTGATTGTTATGAAACATGTCATGTGACCATATTTGGGGGGAAGTCTGATGACACGCCATCATTGACATGGCACTCCAAGAGTTTGTTTTGTTTAGTCTTGTTGACACAAGCAGTTAAGAGTTTGTTTACGTGGCATTCACAAATGTTTATTACCAGATCATGAGTCTCCATTATGCTCCTTCAAAGCGGACACTCCTTAATTCGAGCCTGGAACCATCCCCTGCTTATTTCATTCTTTTCTTTTCTTGGCCTTTCATTCTTTTTTCCATATTCTCTTCCCATGGCTCACATCTGATTGTGTTTCAGAAATCCAAGCCGCACCAATCCAAATATTTTGGTTAGTGGGGACACTATTATTGATTTGATGCCTTGTATTTCCCTTTGGCTTATTGGGTTCAAGCGCACACACACACACACACACACAGGAACATACACATGCATACACAACCACAGACCATTTCTCCTACATCCATGCATACAAAAACTTCCACACACACACATACACACACACACACACACACACAAAATAACCTTACTTGGCTCAAATACTGAAGGTCTGAGAAAGCATATGATTTTCAAAACCTCTATCCAGCCAGTGCCAGTTCATAGAAATTAAGAGCAGCCATTTATGATCCTGCTCTTAAATCACCATTTTTTTGTTTCACCACTTCTTCTCTCCCTTTTTCTCCTTCCCCTGTTCCCTGTACATCTCTCTGTTTATGGTATTCTGTCCCGTCTTGCTGTTCAGTAAGAGGATCTGTGACTATGAGGGCCAATTGGAGCAAATTAGGACACACAATTCTGTGTGTGTGTGTGTGTGTGTGTGTGTGTGTGTGTGTGTGTGTGTGTGTGTGTGTGCGTGCATTTAATGGGGTAAAAGTTATTGCAATCATTGCTGTTCTCCATAAAGGGGGTATTTATGCACAGCGGGCCTGGACGTACTCCTACCTCTGATTCTGTCCAGGTAGTAAAACACACATACACACACACACACACATACACAAACACACACACACACATACACATACACAAACACACATACATACACACACACACACACACACACACACACACACACACACACACACACACTAATAAAAGACAGAAGTGGCAGAAAAAGTGAATAATAGCCCCAAAATACTGTAAAGCTTACTGGCAGGTCTCATCAAACACACACACACACACACACACACACACACACACACACACACACGCATACAGGCTGACCTGCACAGGTAACCAAGTGAAATAGAGGTGCACTTTAATATGTTTGTAGCACATTTAAAGTATCTTAAGTGTAAGAAAAGAATATTTCCTCCTATATTAATGAAGTGCTCTT
>PYXC01000133.1:2627500-2637500 GCA_015244755.2 Tenualosa ilisha | reverse complement strand
TCCCTCTTAAAAATCCAATAGAAGGCTGCAGTAGGCCAGACACAAAGTCTTAATCTGAATTGCTTTTTTCATCCACACACTCTCTCTCTCTCTCCCCAAAAGACACTGGGCCCTAGATCCAGAGACTGAGGCACAGTCCTAATAGGTCTGTCAGAGACTAGGTTTGGATCTGTTGTAGTCAGTTTGTGTCTAGGTCTGTACACACAACAGTGCCATTAACTCAGCTTGAAATCTCAGTGGTAATTCTGTGACCTAGTCAGAGTGGACTCAGAGAGATGGGCAACGGGTTGACAAGGAGAGGGCCATTTCTGCTGTGATGCTTGACACTAGGCAGAGGCCATGGGGTGCACAGGGTGGGGAGGTTTACGTGTGTGTGTGTGTGTGTGTGTGTGTGTGTGTGAGTGTGTGTGTGCTCGGCTTGGGGGAATGTAGGGGAAGGGGGAACAGGCGGCCTCATTTCCTCACTAATGGGTCCTGGAGAAAGGGGGCTCCCATAAAGCAGCTGACCCAGGGTGACACACACACACACACACACACACATGCACACATACCGGCACACACACATAGACAGTGAGAGAGAAGAATCGGGAGACACCCTACACACACACACAAAATCTGTTACATAAGTACATCTGAGTATGTTTATCAGAGTATGCTCTCTCTCTTCTCTCTCTGTCTCTCTCTCGCTCTCTCTCTCTTACACACACACACACACACACAAAGGAGGGAGAAACCACACCAAGTGTGTTTCCAGACAGGAGTTTTGCAAGGCCAAAGATGTAGTTAGCTACACAGTATGGCAACAGGGCATATCTCAGCCTTTTTTTACAGCCTGCCTTTTCATCTGACACCCCATGTCATCCCAAACACCATTTGCAGCTAAAACACTACATTATCCTTACAGCCCAGACACACACACTGTCATTTGTCTGCCAACACAGAAGTCAACAAATACACACATTTATGGTTAAGGTCACGCAACACTAAAGATACTCCCTCACAGATAGGTGGTCATATGGAGTTTAGATACACACACAAACACACACACACACACACTCAAACAAACATACACACACACACACACACACACACACACACACACAGTAACTGCTGATGAGATTCATTCCATCACTCTTTCAAAAAGCTCATTCTCACTCATGTCTGCACACCAGCCCTCAGCACACCCACAGCACCCCCAGTGCCAAGGACAAGCACAACTGCCTCTGGTGCCAAACTGTAAGTTGACTGATAATTTCGGTTAGTGGAGGAGAACTGGCTCCAGGCGGAATGGTTTGTCAAACGCCAGTTTGATTTCTCCAGACTCTGTCCATGTAGTTTGCCTACAGCTGGATCTGTAGACCGTGCTTAGTGTGGCAGAAACAAAAAACTATTAAAAAATAATAATATTAATGATACTTTAAAAAATGATTCCTATATACCTGTATGATTTTTGTAAACTGGCCAATCCAAATATTGAATAGGTTCATCTGCAGCACTAAGCAGTTGAGAGTTGGGGAATGGTAGCATATATTTTGTAAGTATTTACCAAACAAACAAGCTCAGTTAGGCACAGACAGTAACACAGATAATGCCCCTCATACACTCACACTCAATGGCTCACACATCCACTACACGCACAAACACTATAAGGTCATGCACGAACACGCATGGTGTTATGTACACATTAGTCACACACAGACGCACACACCCACACACACACACTCCAGCACACACATATACATTATATGGTTGTTCAGCCTTGGATCAGTTTCTTCTTTGTATTCATGCTCCATTTCATTTTAAGGCCTCGGAACGACTAACCCACTTTCAAAAACATGTTATTATAGGCTGTGTATGTTCACCATACTCCTATATATCCAAACCACATTCTCTCCCTTTTTGCTCCCTCACTCTCTCACTCTCTCTTCTGCTCAATTTGTCGTTCTTTTCCCCCGTGCTTTTCTCTCTCGCTCCCCTCTTCTTCCTCCGCTCTGCTCTGCCATCCATATTTCTCTGCATGGGGAGTTGGGAGTGCCAGTGACTAAGCCAAACCTTGTGTCCCACCCCACCACCCAGTCCTCCAGCACTGCTAATATAAACTCACTTCATTTGCTTTAATGAGTACAACCAATGGCTGTGTGTGTGTGTGTGTGTGTGTGTGTGTGTTTGTGTGTGTGTGTGTATGCGTGACCATGTGTGCGTGCGTGTGTGTGTTTCATTAGAGCCCACAGGCCCTATTGCCACATTTTCATTGATGGTGTTTATTTCCATTATTTCCATGCACCTGAGTGGTGTGTGTGTGTGTGTGTATGTGTGCACGTGTGTGTGAGTGTGCAAGACATGCTTAAAAAAGAAATACAGAGCGAATGCATTTGGAGTAGTATTAGTGTCCTTGAAGAATGACACACACATTTCTTACTTTTCCCTTCCATTCCCTATTTCTACCACTGTTTTTCTCTTTCCTCCTCTTCTCCAACTTCTTCCCTCACTCTTAATATCTCTTTACATCTATCTCTTTCTTCCTCTTCCACACACCCCCTCCCCTCCTTTTGTCTTTCTCTTTCTTTCAGCACAGTGTTGGAGCTCTTGACGGAGAAGTGTAAACAAACCTCTGTGTTTGTCAAGTCTCTCCACGGGCCCTTCCGCCTGCACAGGCCGTTGTTTGCAGAAACTTCCTTCCATAGGGGTGCAATGGGGAGCAGCGTGGCTGGGAGCCCAAGCCCAGTGAGGGGTTGCTGGGGAGCAGGGTGAGGCAGTGACCCCCATACACTACAACAGGGTGTGTGTGTGTGTGTGTGTGTGTGTGTGTGTGTGTGGTGTGTGTGTGTGTGTGTGTGGTGGGTTTGTGTGTGGGTGTGTACAAGTGTGAGCAAGTATGTTTTTTTACAGAACTCTGTCAAGTTGAAACATGTCTCTATTCAGCAAGAGTGTGTGTGTGTGTTTGTGTGTGTGTGTGTGTGTGTGTGAGTGTGTGTGTGTGTGTACACGAGTAGAGGGATGGATGTTTTTTCTACTTGTCTGCACAGATGTACCTCCTAATACTGTCCAGTTGGCTTGCAGCCAGAGATTTATGCTTGACAGCCCCTTCAGACATAGACACACAGAGACACAGACAGACACACACATGCACGTATCCACACACACACACACATATGCACGCACGCACGCACACACACACACACACACACACACACACACACGCACGCGTAGAGAGAAACAGAGAGACAGACTTCCCCAATGTGAATTGTTAAAAGAGTAGTGAATCTGCCATATCTGATTTTGGAACAAAGAAACTATATCACAGTGTGTGCACTGTGCATGCGTCATACACATTAACATCACTCAGCATATTCACTGCAGGTCAGTGTGTGTGTGTGCGTGTGTGTGTGTGTGTGTGTGTGCGTGTACACGTCTGCTATATATGTGTATACAACATGCCTGTGTTCATGTGACATGTGTTCATAATTGTGTATTGATGGTGTTCTTCTGTGAGCGTGTGTGTGTGTGTGTGTGTGTGTGTGTGTGTTTAGAAGCATGGCGATTCTTGTCTTTCTCCATGCATTCCTGCTTAATTTCCAGGGGCTCACAGATAGGAAGTGTACCATCCCAACAGCTGTGTGTCCGACCCCCTTACCCCCTGCCAGCTTCCCCCATAATCCGTCATGCATGGTTGATACTCTCACACATGGACACACACACACACACACATTTACACGTAGGCACGGGTATCAAAACACACCACACACAAACACACACACAACCTGTTACACAACTGATCCATATTTCACTTGCTTTCATTGCACAAAGGAAGACCAGTCAGCTTACCAAAGCAGTTTTACTGAAGAACACCCCCACTCTAGCTTGTGCTAGTCAAGATGAGCACAAACACACACACACACACACACACACACACATATACACACACACACACACACACACACACACATATACACACACACACACACACACACACACACTGGCCAGTATTCAGAACTGCGGCGTGTCAGAAGAAAATGTTTGTTGACAGAACACAAAGCATAAGAGCTCATGAGAGCCCACTGACTAGACTGCATCTCACTGGGTGTACTTTATGGCTTTGGGCTTCAGGGCATTTCATTGGCTACCACAACTCTAGCCATGCCACTGCCATTATGTGAAACTCCAGAGGATACACACACGCACACACACACACACACAAAGACACACACACACAGTCCACTGATATTTGCCTAAACACACACATTGATGATAGTTATTTGCATAACAGTTACTATTCTTCCACCAGTTAGATGGGCACACACACACACACACACACACACACACAAACACACACACACACACACACACACACACACACATGTCTGTTTTGACTGCCTTTCCCAGACTCGTGTTGTATGGCAGGTCTCTTTACAGGATCACCTAAGGCCACAAACGCACCCTAGCCCAGTAAATCATTTTCATTAACGTCAGAGGAACCCAAATATTCACCCTCTCCACCGGCAAAACTCAGCCACACTGATTGACAAATTAATCCTCTATCTGCCAAACAGCAAGATCACACACAAACGCACACACACACACACACACACACACACACATACACACACACATACACACACAAACCAAACACTCACACACATAGGCCCCCCCCCTACACGTTCACTCATGTACTCATACGCCAACGTACACCATTCCAGGCACAAAACAGGAACACAAACACACACACATACACACACGCACACACACGCTCACAGAAAAACACCTTTGAAAAAGCACGTCCACATACCCCGTCATCCTTAGTCAGTTTAGTGCTTCAGGTTGCTAGTTTACTGAACCTGCGCTGTTTGAAAGGCCACGTTCCATCCAAACAGGTTCTGCCGTGTGCCAACGCACCGTTTCGAGATGTTCCGCTGAAGGCATTTAATTGCTTCCTCGTCTCCGAGAGCTGTGGACGGGGCCAAGAGAACTGCGTCGGCGCGTGGTGTGATAAGCGAACCCCAGGCCAAGGCAAAACACGTCTGGAAGCCAGAGACTGTAAATTCTTGATACCCAGAAACACATTTCAGAGTGCTTAGTACTCAGCTGCAAAGAGGCCACTGCTGTGTGGACTCCGTCATTGCTCCTTCTGAGAACCATGTTTTTGGAGGGTGTTTCTCCGACATGTTTTCTGTCCCTCTGTTTCTGATCGCTATCCAGACTATAGTATAATCCCATATTTGGTTCTTCGCTTTCTCTGCTGATTTTTCTATTTCATCTGTTGGGTTTGATGTGGAGCAAAGTATGGCTGACAAAACTGAAACATCCATGTCTTTCCAGTGCTTTGCTGTGGATGTGTGATTATTTCATGCTGTTTAAGAGTGTAAGTGGGGTGTTGAGTTCAGTTGTAGTGACACACTTGAGAAGGTCTCTATATTTTAGTCTCTGTGTGTGTGTGTGTGTGTGTGTGTGTGTGTGTGTGTGTTTTAGAAAGGCACCACTCACAGCCTTAGCTTGGTTGGAGTGTGTGTGTGTGTGTGTGTGTGTGTGTGTCTTTTTTACTGTGATTCTTTTCATCTTTATCATTT
This sequence comes from Tenualosa ilisha, assembly GCA_015244755.2. Taxonomy (NCBI): domain Eukaryota; kingdom Metazoa; phylum Chordata; class Actinopteri; order Clupeiformes; family Clupeidae; genus Tenualosa; species Tenualosa ilisha. Next base: position 2,631,936 of record PYXC01000133.1, on the reverse strand, counting down.
GCTGTTTGTCACAGGCAATAACACACACATATTTACTGGCCTAAAGATCAGCGTTGATCATCTGTTTCATGAGCCATCCAGTCACCCCCACACCGGCAAAGATAGTCTTCTTTTCTGAGCCCTCGCCTCTGATACAAAAACACACACACTCGCACTCAAGGATACAAAGAGGCCTGTCCAGGCCCATACAAACACAGACAGACAGACAGACAGAGAGACAGACAACACACGCACACACACACACACACAAATCTGCTGGCATCATTTGCCGGAGGGTGTGAATTTGTGTGTGTGTGTGTGTGTGTGTGTGTGTTTGTGTTACAGGAGTTGTGAGGCAGGTGGTGTGGTGTGTGTAAATGGAGTTACCCTTATGGAATTTAGTGCAGATTGAAGACATATGCTTCCTCATTTGCTCGTGTTTCATTCCGAAAAACACACTCTGTTCTCTTCTCTTCTTTTCACCTCCAGCTTTCTCTTATCTCCTCTCTCTCTCTCTCTCTCTCTCTCTCTCTCTCTCTCTCTCAGTGAGATGAACATGCCTCCACACCAAACTAACCAAGCGTCAAATGGCTCTTTAATGGCAGAATCCTCCTGCTGAATCGACGGCAAATTGCATAATTTAATTGGACGCCATCCGTTTCAGCTAAATTACACTGGAGTCAATGGAAGGGATTGATGTCATTGACTAAAGGTCCAACAGCTTGTTGTGTAGCCCACTTCAGGAGACAGGGAGGGGGGCAGTGAAGGGCTGTTATGTATATGTGAATATATTACAAGTGGCCTTGAACATGGAAAAAACCTGTGTGTGTGTGTGTGTGTGTGTGTGTGTGTGTGTGTGTCAGAAATATATGTGGGAAGACATTATTGTGGTATGTTTGTACCTTTGACTTGTATGGGTGCTTCTGTGTCGGTGGGAGGGTGTGAATGTGGGTGGGTGAATTTGCATGGGATCGTTGTACAAGAGACTGACCATATGTCTGTGTGTATTTGTGTGAAAGACTGTGAGATTGTGTGTGTGTGTCTGTGTGTGTGTGTGTGTGTGTGTGTGTGTGTGTGTGTGTGTGTGTGTGTGTGTGTGTGTACCACATTTGATGGACTAGGTCACCACACAGTGAACTGTGGCTGGCTTTGTGCCACTCTTTCTTCGTGTGCCAAGTGTGTTGAAGGGGGCAGAACTGTCCCAAGGCATCACACAATGGGGCCTTTCTGTAGGGTGCTGGTGGAGGGGGGGTGTAAAGGGGGGGTTGTCCAGAATGCAGAATGACCAGGCTGGACACTGAGGAAAGAAGCAGCAGCTTATTTGTCTCTCTCTCTCTCTCTCTCTCTCTCTCTCTCTCTCTCTCTCTCTCTCTCTCTCGCTCTCTCGCTCGCTCGTGCTCTCATACACACAGTTCAGTTTATCTGGATTAAAAACACTACAAGTACAACAATACACCACAAATGCACACAGGTTCTATTTAAGCCTATTGCAAAAGGTTTTGCAGGATTGTTTCAGTAAAGCCACAAGCAAGAGAACTCTTCAACAAACTATATGGCTTTGTATGTGGGTTAAAGGTAAGGTTAAATCACTGACACACACAAATGATTAAAACACACTAACACACACTTTTTACCCACACACATGACCCTTCAGTCTGGTTTAAAGGGGCCTTAACTATTACCTTTCTCTCAATTCCCCCTTACATTGCTAAGTACCATTTATTATCCCATAATAATTAACTCCAGAGTTTCAAAGTTTAATTGTTTTCAGTGCTAAAAGAGGTTTTAATTCTGGGTCATGTCATTGGTTAGGGGGGAAGGTAATGGTCTGTGCCTTAAAACTCAAACCTGGACAAGTGTGTTTGATCACTATAAGAGGCAGATATGGGGGTGTTTGTGAGGTTGTGAAATAAAGAGGTTGTGCTGTCTCTGAGGTGGAGATGAAGGTAACGTGGCTCCCCTCAGTAAAAGGCCTCTTTGATAAAGTCTGCACTTGAGAGGTGGTCCAGACCCTGGAATCACACAGACACACGCTGAGCCAGTGGATCCCCCTCAGTCAATGATGTTCTTTGATGGAGTGTGTGTGTTTGTGTGTGTGTTTGTGAGTGTGTGTGTGTGTGTGTGTGTGTGAGTGTGAGCGTGTGAGCACACGCTTTCACTAGGGGTCAGATAATTCAGGGTGTGAAACGAGAGGTCCCTGCCCCATACCACTCACATGCACATGTACACATACACACACAAACACACACACACACACATATACAGAGACACGCACATAAGGTGGACCCCAAAGCCCCTGAGCTAAGTGGTCTTCATTACCCAGTCCAACCAGTCCATGTTATTCTGACCGCCATTTCCACCTCAGAGAAAACAACATCTGGTGCACATTTTCCATCGGGCAATCAGTGAGGACGCCCGTTTGGGGACCACGGCCCACTTCCCTGCTTTCTTACAGAGGCCTAAAAGGCTGAGCCTCAGTGATTAAGTGTGCAAGGCCCCTGGCTCACAATTAGCCAAATTAGCTTGATTAAAGCCTAATTGAGAAACAGGGTGAGGGAGGGATCTTTCTGCGCTGACCCTGGAAATCCCTGACATTTGACCCCACAGGTCTCATGAGCCTAAGCCTGTTAACCTGGATACTCTTTACACACACACGCACTCACACACATGTGCGCACACACACACACACACACACACACACACACACACACAGACACACATATACACATGTGCACACACAGACACACACACACACATACACACACACGCACACACACACTCCCACCTCATGTGGGCCCAAATTTCTATAACGCAAGGACAAGAATTCCTATAACAGAATAGTAAGCAGTCCAAGCAGAGCAGAGAATATTGAAAGTTAGTGTGTAGTATTAGTCTCTGTGTGTATGCTGAGAGAGAATAGATAGTGTGTACTATTAGTCTATGGCAGTATACCGAGAGAGAATAGATAGTTAGTGTGTAGTATTAGTCAATGAATCTATACTGAGAGAGAATAGATAGTTAGTGTGTAGTATCAGTCTATGAATGGATACTGAGAGAGAATAGATAGTGTGCAGTATTAGTCAATGAATCTATACTGAGAGAGAATAGATAGTTAGTGTGTAGTATTAGTCTATGAATGTATACTGAGAGAGAATAGATAGTTAGTGTGTAGTATTAGTCTATGAATGTATACTGAGAGAGAATAGATAGTTAGTGTGTAGTATTAGTCTATGAATGTATACTGAGAGAGAATAGATAGTTAGTGTGTAGTATTAGTCTATGAATGTATACTGAGAGAGAATAGATAGTTAGTGTGTAGTATTAGTCAATGAATGTATACTGAGAGAGAATAGATAGTTAGTGTGTAGTATTAGTCAATGAATCTATACTGAGAGAGAATAGATAGTTAGTGTGTAGTATTAGTCTATGAATGTATACTGAGAGAGAATAGATAGTTAGTGTGTAGTATTAGTCAATGAATGTATACTGAGAGAGAATAGATAGTTAGTGTGTAGTATTAGTCAATGAATGTATACTGAGAGAGAATAGATAGTTACATTACATTACATTTACATTTAGGCATTTAGCAGACGCTTTTATCCAAAGCGACTTACAAAAGAGGATAACATTCAAGCTACAACACAATGAACTAACAAGGAGTGCATATTGCTAACATAGAATCTGCGCTGTTTTAAGTTGAAAGTGCAATAGTGTAACTCCATGTAGAGAAATTAAATTATTAAGTGCATTCTCAAAGTTTACGCTAGGAGATATTCTTGGAAGAGCTTAGTCTTCACGAGTTTCTTGAAGGTGGAGAGGGTATCAGTTGATCTGGTAGCGCTTGGGAGGTCATTCCACCAGCGCGGAACCAGATATGAGAAGAGTCTGGACCGACCTGCACAAGGTGTTGGCCGTGCTAGAAAACGTTCCTTAGAGGAGCGTAGTGGTCGTCGGGTGACATAAGGCTTCAGAAGAGAATTCAAGTAGATGGGAGCAGAGCCATCATTCACCCTGTAGGCCAACATAAGTGCCTTGAATTTAATGCGAGCAGCCAAGGGCAGCCAGTGAAGTTCAATGAACAGAGGTGTGACATGTGCCCTTTTGGCTGGTTAAAGACCAGACGTGCAGCTGCATTCTGGATCATCTGTAGCGGTCTCACTGCACAGGCTGGTAGGCCTGATAGGAGGACATTGCAGTAGTCAAGACGAGAGATAACCAGGGTCTGAACCAGGAGCTGGGTTGCATGTTGGGTTAGGTACGGCCTGATCTTCCTTATGTTGAATAGGGAAAAACGGCACGACCGAGCCACAGAGGCAACGTGATCTGCAAAGGTCAGTTGGTCATCGATCATGACACCTAGGTTTCTTGCCACTTTGGTGGGAGGAACAGACAGGGAGTCGATCTTGATACTGATGTCGTGATGTATGGCTTGTTTGGCTGGGAGGACCAGCAGTTCT
>PYXC01000133.1:2615000-2617500 GCA_015244755.2 Tenualosa ilisha | reverse complement strand
CAGAAATCCTTATTGTTAGAGTCCCCGAACGATGCGATGATTTAGTGTTACTGCATTAGATTTTAGTTACACAAGGAAAATTACAGTGCAGAATGTAAGTGTTTGTAGCCATTCAATGTTTCTTAATTATACCATGTGATTTTGGATGTCTTCATGCCTGTTGACATTTGAACAAAACACCAACATAACACCAGAGATCAAACTCACCAGTCACACATCCACACACACACACACACACACACACACACACAAACACAACTTATTTATTTGTCTGTCTGTCTATATATCTATCTAAACAGCGTACCCACAGTAAATATGAGGGTAAATATGAGGTAAATTAAATGATTTGATCTTGATTTTGTGTCAGTATTAGTCGACTTTTGTCCATGTTTTGTTTGTCCAAGATTTGTCCATGGTATTACATGTAGTGGGTTTCCCTGTGTGTGTTTTAGCTGTAAAAATAGCGTAATGAAATCAAATATCGTGGAAACCATTTATCCAGCACTTAACACAGCATGTCTGCCAGGCCAAGGTAAGAGGTTCATTTCCCAGCATGCTCTCTGGCTGCTGAACATTTAAAATGACTGGGTGGCATTTCTTTTTCATTACAGGCATAAACTAAATGACTGCACGTAATGTCGCCAATTGAGATTTATTCCCAGAAATGCCCATTTTGCGTAATGATTATTATTATGTAATGGAGGGGAACTGTTCTGAGAGCTGTGATGGGGAACGCCTGCTCCAAACCAGGGACAGCAATGACTATTTTCTTACCGTTTCTATTCACAACCTAGCAACTGGAATTGCTAAAGAACAACATAAAACTGGTGCATAAAATCACATATAAATACCCATTCAGATTGCAAGACCTGCAACCTCTGTCATACTCTTTAAATGCTCTTTTTGTGCTCTTCAGAGACTTGATGCTTAAAGCCTGGAAAGTCCTGTACATGTATAGCCATGCTCATACCAGTACACCCAATCAGAAAAAGTGCTGTAAGATTGAATGAGAACTTAATGCTCACATTCAGAGTGTGCTTAGTACTGTCCAATGAGGGGTGAGACGTGGCTAGAACCTCCGCGGGCCTGGTTGGTACGGGACACGAAGAGAAGCCTGGGAAAGCTGCTGTGATGAGCAGTCGACAGAAACCTCTTTGAAAAGAACACACAGCCGTAATCTCTCTAAATAGGAATGCATGGGTCCTGCTCTTTAAGGGGGGATAAGGCAGCTAAGCTGGCTTAATTACATGGGATAATGTTCTCCTGTGCTCCCCGCTGTGGTCCCCTTCACCGGGGTTGTCAATGCACAGGCCAGCCCAGGGTTATTGGGTGGGTGGGATGGTGGATGGATGGATGGATGGATGGATGGATGGATGGAGAGGTGACTGGATGGGTAGAGGAGTAGATGGATGGAGGGAAAGTTGGGTGGGTCAGTGAAGGGATCGGAGGAATAGATTGTATTGCAACATAGAGATTGAGAAAGAGAGATGAAGAGGGACACAGAAATGCATGCATGGGCATGTACAGTCACCCGAATCAGGCCCCAAATTTTGCCTGCATTATTTGCTCTATGTCTGGGTCTCTCAGATTCACAAAACACTCATAAACACACACACTCACACACACACACACATAGAGAGAGAGACCCATAGAGTGGTAGTCTGTCATTAAGGGCCTTGGAAATGATTTGCTGACTGCATGGTTTGTCGTTAGGAATGTGGTGTAATGGGAGCTCACCTCTGCTGGCTGCCATGTGGAGACACATGGGGCGGGGAGGAGGGGGTTGTTCAGGATTGGGGGGAAAGACAGGGACTGGAGCTGGGCCTGACACCAAGCACAGGCCATCAGGAGAGGACACGTGGGACTAACTGACACATAGACTGACCAGAGTGAGCCAGGAGTCAGGGGCCTAGCGGCTAGCTTGTCTACTCGTGCCCTGGAGGGGAAGATGGAGGGGAAGATTTCCTGATTGTCCTGACGCCCTTTTTCCTCTCACCATCACCACCAACGTTTTAAAATGTCAAATAATGTCAGAGCCCAGGACTGGTAGCTGTCTACGGCAACAGCCAATTACATTCCCTGTGGCATTTAATGCCGTAGTCATTTTGACTGGCAGTTTGGGGGCCGTGTTTGGGACACTGCATTGGAATGTGAGCAGTAAGTGTGTAAATGTGGAAAGCTCTAGCCACCAAATGCACACAGCATGGCCATGGCAGCGAGAGACTGGTCATTAGGACCCAGCGGTAATCGGAGAAGCCCTCATTGCCAGTGACCAGGGAGGCTGTGGAGTGATGCAGGCCCCAGTGGCTGTAACTAGTGGCTAAGGCTGGGCTTTCTCTGCTCAGTCTGGTCACTGGGAGTTGGGGTTTTTTATGCCGGGGGAGGTGGGGAAGCCACACTCACTACACACACACACTCACTACACACACACACACACACACACACACACACACACACACCCACACACACACACACACACACACACACACACACACACACA
>PYXC01000133.1:2607500-2610000 GCA_015244755.2 Tenualosa ilisha | reverse complement strand
CACCTCCACCCCCATGTCCCCTGCCAGTGCTCCCTCTCACGGAGCCTTTCCCTGGGACAAAAAGCAGAGATTTACCACCCTCCTCTCTGCTTGGGCCAGACCTCCATGACTTCAGCCCCTTCTCCTCATCACCCCAGAGCAGAGAGCTGCAAACTTGCCTACAGAGGCCAGAAAGTTCCAGATGCTCTAGACCTCTCTTTCTTTTGTTCTTTCCCTCTCTCTCTCTCCATCTCTCTCTCTCTCTGCTGCTGGGTGGTGTCTGTGTATTAGAATAAAAAGTAGAGTCATAGTAGAGAAGTGTTTTGAGTGTGTGTGTGTATGTGTGAGACAGAGTTTAGAGAGAGAGAGAGTTTTGTGTGTGTATATACGTGTGTGTTCTTGTAGATTTATGTATTTGATGAAGAATTGAGTTCTGTGTGTGTTTGTTGTTTGTGTGTGTGTGTGTGTGTGTGTGTGCGTGTGTGTGTGTGCGTGTATGGGTCTCTCATGATGGAGCACCCTGTTGAGTTGCGTGTACTGCGCAGGGATCTTGGGGTATTACTCAATGCTGTTGAAAAGGCTCCAGTCACCGCTGGCTTGGCTCAGGCCTGGGTGTGGAGCAGCAGACTTCTCCTTAACGCCAGTCTGTCATGAGCGAACGCAGCGCATCGCTCCCTAAGCCGTCACGACAGACATCACATGCCTCAGCAAGCATCACCCCAGCCAAACGCGGCCTGGTCAGACTAGCTGACTCCAGCGCAGTTTCACAACATCCAGTTACACATTTATGACCTGCTTCTTATTCAGCTCCTCTGACCAGAGGTCAGTTTTCAGTCTAGGCAAGTTACATTCTATGGGCCCTTTCATAGTCTGAACTGTTTACATGCAATTGATAACTGTCTCCAACTCAAGAGCAATGGCCATTACACATGAGTCCAGTGGGCCTCATAGAGTTCAAAGCTTGTGTAGACTATGAAAGGACCCCTAAATGTGTGCATGAGCCTTACGGGCCAATTAGGCCCACTGACTCTAGTACAGCTTGCTGCATCACTCAGTATGTGATCAGCATTTTCTCTGCTGTTGCCCCTGATCTGAGAGTCTTTTTTTTTATCTAGGTTTGATTGGTTTCCCTGACCAGTGAGTCACCATAGATAGCCAGCTTTTGTCTGGATAGACCGGCTGATTTCAGCACAGTTCCTCTGCACCCAACTCCACACAGACATGGTTGCCTTTCTGCAGCTTTCTCCAACCTTAGGTCAGTTTTGGGACAGAAGAAGAAAGGGAGGGGGGTGTTGGCAGAATGCTCTGATGGTATGAAGGCTTCTCTCAGTGCTTAGGAATCTGCTGCCCATAGGGGAAGGGGGGAAGGGGGTTCATCGTCATGGTGACCCTTGCTCTATGACCTTCAGAGTCAATCCCAGAGTCCTTTTGGCCAGAGTTTCCGCGGCACGACGCATCAATGATGGAGTTACATTGTTCGCCCTGACGCCTTTTTTTTTCTTTGCTCTGCTTCTCAAAGGGCAGAAAATGGAGGGTGGCATTGATGAGTTGGAATGGAGTTTCAGCTGTCGCCGTGAGAAGAAAAGAGTTTTATGTGCAGAAGAATTAAAGACTCACCATGAAGATATGAGAAAATGACAGTTAGAAACACTAATCCATCCAATCTGTCATACCACTGTTTTTTTTTTAAAAAAGAAGGTATCTGGGTTTTTTGGTGTGTGTGTCATGCTTTATAAGGAGTAGGTTTATTTCTTTTGTTAGCCATGTGTACATTAGCATTAACCAGAGCCAGCGTTCAGGCAAGGAGCCAGCAGAGAGATCAGTAGTTCCAAACGCTTACTTTGTTCTCATGCGATTCTTCTCTTAAATCAGCGTCTGGGTAAATGAGTTCAAAATGCAAATGGTAAATCTCTTCATGACACTTGTTGAGTGCTGGCAGCGTTTGCCTCAAACATTTCGTTTTTCTTTTGTTTTTGGGTTTTTTTTTCAGCTCTGTTTTCGTGAAAGGATTCTCTTCACCAATGACTTGAGACACATAATGGCTATAATACTCGCATGGGACAGAGGGGGAAAAAAAACAGTCGGTCGGGATCTATTGTTTGTTTGGAACCCGACCTCTTCCAGGGATCCTTCAGTCACGCCATTTGTTGGTTTGCACCCCAGACTTGTTAGTCATGCATTGGCATGATATAGCTTGTCCCCAGCGCTCTGACGCTTCACGGCCACATAGGATTCCTATGAATGTCCTGCATCTCGTGGAGTGCTGGGAGTGGAGAGAGATTTTTGGGGTCGGGGGTTTAACTCAAACAGAATGCACTGGGGTATCTCCAAAGCCAGGGCATTTATGCGGGGTGGCTGGGCCCCCTTAGCATTGCATGTGCTGCAGCTACAAACTCACCTGATTAAAGTTAATGTAGCTATAGGCTACTGATTCTGATTGGACTCAGAATGAACAGCAAATCAAAAGGGCCATTGGTGAGATCAGTGATACATGCAGAGCAGGGTCAGATTGGACAGAATT
>PYXC01000133.1:2595000-2602500 GCA_015244755.2 Tenualosa ilisha | reverse complement strand
AAATTAGACTTAAAACAACATCTCTTCCCCTTGACGCAATTATCCTAGAGAGACAAACACACACACACACACACACACACACACACTCAATCTCAATCCCCCTCTCTGGCCCGCTTGTTTTATATTAGGGCGTGATCAGAAGATTATCAGGGCGGAGTGGGACTTCCATCAGAGCTGGAATGGGTGCATGAGACAGCGGGATCTTAGAAGGGAACACTAAATCAATGACAGAATGAGAGCAGGAGGCATGTGGAACACCACCCAGCCTTCTGGAGGGCAGCACCCCAAAATCCCAGTTGTAGGGCGGTAACATCCTCCACCTCGTTAACCCCGAGTTAGACTGTCTGGATCAGGTTTGGGATGAGATACATCTGCCTGCAAGAGGAAGAAGAAGAGCCTGTGTGTGTGTGTGTGTGTGTGTGTGTGTGTGTGTGTGTGTGTGTGTGTGTGTGTGTGTGTGTGTGTGTGTGTGTGTGTGTGTGTGTGTGTGCATGCGTTTGTGTGCATGCACGTGCGTACGTGTGTGTGTGTGTGTGTGGGGTGTGTGTGTGTGTGTGTGTGTGCGTGCACGTGTTTGTGTGCGTGTGTGTGTGTGTGTGTGTGTTCGTGTGGTGTGTGTGTCTGTGGGGATTAGCTCCCATTATGGGTGGTAAATCAATGTATATGATGGGCTATAAATAATCCTAAAGGTCGCTCCACCAGAGGAGGGTCTGGAAGAGATGGGGATAGAGGAGGGGAGAGTCACAACCCAGGAGAGTCATCTTGGAATGAGAATTTGGAGGGGATTTCTTATGTGTGTGTGTGTGTGTGTGTGAGAGAGAGAGTGTGTGTGTGTGTGTCATTGGTAGGATTCTGTGTGTGTACGTGATTCTGTGTCAGCATACTTGTGTGTGTAAGAAATAGAGATGTAGATGAGTAAGAGTGTGTGTGTGTGTGTGTGTGTGGTGTGTGTGTGTGTGTGTGTGTGTGTGTGTGTGTGTATGGAAAGTGGCCTCTGGTGAATCACCCAGCCTGGGAGACTAATCAGGCCAAGCGTGATGTGAGTGGCGCTGGTGTTCTTGGAGAAGGATCCGGAATGTGTGCTGTGTGGTGCGGCGCTCTGTTCTGTTTCTCTGTGCCAGTGGGGTCATGCTGGGTCGGGTCAGACCTGGGGTCAGGCAGGGCTGCGTAGGGATGGGGTAGGCTGGGGTGTGTGGCATGTGTTGGCCTGATCCATCTCCACACCCAGTCCCAGAGCATGAGCCACTTCTGAGCCCAAAGCGCTGGGTCATGCTGCAACAGCAACCTCACTCACTACAAGAGACATTTCTAAAGAGTGAGCACAACACACTCCTACCACTGGAAACATAAGCCACTACTTTATAACTGTCACTTTTAAATGTGTGTGTGTGTGTGTGTGTGTGCGTGTGTGTGTGTGTGTGCGTTTGTGTGAGTCAGAGAGAGAGAGAGTGTGTGTGTGTCTGTTTTGAAAGGGAAAGATAAGAAGGGTATGTGTGTTTGTATTTGTGTTTGTGTGTGTGTGTGTGTGTGTGTGTGTGTGTGTGTGTGTGTGTGTGTGTGTGTGTGTGCATACTGTGAGAGAACCTGTTGTTGAAATCTAGCCCTAAGTCCATTGGAAAGCAGATTAGAGGTAGAAGATCAAGAATAGAATCCATTTGGCATACTCTGAGATTCATATGAGAAGGACAACAGAATGCACTTAACCCCACCCACCCCACCCCTCAACACACACACACACACACACACACACACACAAACACACACACACACACACACACACCTGTCATTGTGGGAGTGGGGGTTGCAATGATTAAACATGGTATTAAACATAGATACATGATATATGTTCAAGCATCAATGTCAACACACACAGACACACACACACACATGTACACTGGTTTAGGGCCAGGCCCTCAAAAATGCCTAGGTTGAAGCAAGCTGCTTGCCTCCCATGTGATGCAAATACCGTGTGTGTGTGTGTGTGTGTGTGTGTGTGTGTGTGTGCCACATACCTCATATCTCCTGCTATGACCTCTGGCTGCCATAGCCCCCTGTACTGCATTCTCCTGTCAGCCATTCCCTCCAGCCTTGAGCCTTGAACCAAGTCCTACATATCATGCTACACGGTATCAAATGGCCTGCAGTAATACTCATGCCACTGTATGCATTAGAACACACTAGCACACTGTGTTAAACACGCTAACCTCTCCAACACTCATATCCAGCAACACTAGACATGGAGTTATATGGCATGCTGTAAAGGCGTGGAATGACTGTCCAGTCTAGTATCATACTGTTGAGTGATAAACGGATTTCCTCTGGAACAACTTCCAGTCTTCTCAACACCCCTTGTTTATCCTCCTTCTATCTCCATCTGTACTGAAGCTTTGCAGACTTTTTTTCTTTCCCCCTTTCTCTCTCTCTCTCCCTCGCTCTCTTGTTCTCTCTCTCTCTCTCTCTCTCTGCTGCGCTTTTTATCCCTCTCCATGGTCTGCTCCACTGTACATATGTTGTGTGTTAGAGTCTTTGTTCTCTGTGGCTCTGCCATAACACAACCTCGTTAATCATGTTCCCAAGCTGTACTCTCTTTCTTTCCCTTTCCTCTCTCTCTCTCTCTCTCTCTCTCTCTCTCTCTCTCTCTCACGGCTCATGGTTTCCTTCTCTGGGTGAAGTGTGTGAATTCTCTCTGCTCTCAGCCATGTGAGGCGAGTGACTGGGCTCCACTCTGAGGAAGAGGGACAGGGGGAAAATGGGTCAATGGGAAGCATATGGGCTCACCTGGGAGCTGGCTGGCCTGGAAGCTCTCCCCATCCCTGCGGGAAGAGTTGTTTTTGACACACACACACACACACACACAAACACATAGCAAGACGTGTTTGGAATTCATTGTATTCCAAAGGAAAGACAAGAAAATGATGTGAAGGTGTTTCTATGTGTTTGTGTGTGTGTGTGTGTGTGTGTGTGTGTGTGTGTGTGTGTGTGTGTGTTGTGTGTGTGTGTGTGTGTGTGTGTGTGTGTGTGTGTGTGTGAGAGAGAGAGAGAGAGAGGTAAGGAATGATCCAAACTTGCTTATTTTTTCTGTCAAAAGAACACATGAAGACAGGGAAAGATATACAAACACACACATTTAGACACTGCCAGAGATTTGAGACTTGAGTTTTAGGGAAAGATATTATGAAAACTTACCACACACACACACACACACACACACCACACAAATCAGAATAACAGCGAGTGAGAGCCAGAGATCCAGTCCCATTGGTATTAGCATTTTGGCCCAGTACACTTTTGTCTTCCATAGCTGCCCCCCTCACTGCCTGATGGAATGTAGCCCTCATTCATCAGTAGTCAGGGACCATTCCCAACCCTCTAAAACCTGCCCCGCTGGGAATGAACCCATCCCCCACCCACCACTCTCCCAAAGCACACACACACATACACCACATATTCACACAAGCATACACACACACACGCGCGTACACAGCTCATTAACAAGCCCCCACCCTCTTCTCCCCCACCCCTCCATCTCCTTTTCCCATTGGTGGGCTGCTAATGGCCACCTTTCATTAGCGCCCATTCTCAGACGGGTCCTGCCCAGTGTTTTTGGGTCAGGCAGCCCAGTGGACGCCTCTCCTTTTGTGGGCCCGCTTTTGCAAATGCAAAGTGTGATGGTGCTCAAAAGCCCTCACTACCACCCCCACCACCCCTCAACTACACCATTTACCCACACACATTATAAAAAAGGCCTCTTTTTCACACTGCACTTGGGTTGAGCCGATGGACGATACCGTAGTCAATCATGATTGAAGACTGACATCACGATGTGGAGCCCCCACCCTATCAGATGCACATTAATTCATTCTTGCTATAGTTAACATAGGTCTATGACTTTTCATACAGCAACCTTGCAACACCCTAACTATGAGGAAAAGCTACAACTTTATGCCTACCCGTCTAAACAAAAACAATAAAATGCCACCCCAGTGCATGCATTAAGATAACCCGCCCCGTGATTACAGAACCGAAACATGTGACACGTGGTAGAATTTGACAAACAAATGCATGTTGTCTAGGGAAGAAACGCCTTTGACTAAATCACTAAGCTATGCCCAAACAGTAGCAAACTGTTATCCAGCAGGTAAATTGAGTCAGTGCTTGAAATAGTCACTTCCTTGGTTTCGATTATTTTAGTTGCTATAATTTCATTGAAACTACATGTATCTATTTTTTTGACGATGGTATCCTCTATCAGTTATAAGTTGGTATGGTATAAGTTTTACCATACACATTGTCACATGCCATTAAAGGCAATATCACCCAACCCCACACTACACTTCCATTCTTTCCACATGTAATGAAAATGCTTTCAAGGTTGTGAAATATGAGTGGTAATGCATTAACATACTTACTTTGTAGCATCTGACCCAGGTAACAGTTTCACCTATTTGAACATATTGTTGGTTGGAAAATAATAAAATGGTATTATTGTTGTTAATTATAAATGTATTCTCTCCATTTTCCCAAACCTTTTCACACAAATAATGCTTTAGCAAATACACATGATGCATACTGTGGGCAATCCTAATCTACATGCAGACCACGTCTGAAGATATTTCCCAGTCCAAGATCAAGGTAGCACCTTTGTAATCTGCCCTTGTGCTGTCACTCTGCCGTATGTGTGTGTGTGTGTGTGTGTGTGTGTGTGTGTGTGTGTGTGTGTTAGAGGTAGAAATATTTGTTGTTAAGTAACAGACAAAAGATGGTCAAAACACAGACATCTTGTTTGATGCAGACACACACTACACTGATGCCTTGCCGCCACCAAACACTATCTGCTGGGGAGGAAAACAAATGCTTTTTTGGCCTGTTTATGTTATCATGATCTGGTGCCAACCCACAGGCTTTGGGCCAGTACTCTGTCCTGATTGGACCTCTTGTTAGTCATTTAAGCTGACATTTGCCTGAACAGTATGTTTGTATTTGTGTGTGTGTGTGTGTGTGTGTGTGTGTGTGTGTGTGTGTTGTGTGTGTGTGTGCATGCACGTGTGTGTGCACGTGTGTATATGTGGAGTGTGTGAGAGTGTGTGTTTGTGTATGACTGAATGCATATATGTGTGTGTTAAATTCCACAGTGCATGTGTTTCAAATAAGCAATTACAACACTGCTGCCATTCCACTGAGCCTGGCTTTATTCTGGGACGATGGCTTGATAGTGTATCAACAGAGAAGTTATGGATTAGATGCTAACACACTGCACACTCCCACACGCATTTCTCTCTCTCCTTCTCTCTATCCCCCTCTTTTGCTCATTGGCATACACACACACACACACACACACACACACACACGCATTCATGTATCCATGTTAAGCTAGAACACATTCTTTCACTCTACCACACTCACAAGCTGAAACGCGCACCCAAACTTAAACACAGAAAGCCGCTCCCTGTCAGCTCTGCATTTCAAACGAATCTCTCTCTCTCTCACACACACACACACACACACACACAGAGAGAGAGAGAGAGAGAGAGAGAGAGAGAGAGAGAAAGGGAGAGAGTGAAAAATACACAAAACACCCCTGCATATCATTCTCTCAGCCAGCTGGGTTGTTTCCTGGGCCTCTGGACCAGAGAATGATAATAAAATCTGAAGTTATATAAATATTATTTTGTAATTCTATTTAATAACCTGTCAATGACGCGGTCGCTCGTATTGTAAATCCCCTCCAGGTTATTAAAAGGGCCGTGTGAGAATTCAACCCCCATTAAAATCTGCTGTTCAGAATCTCACACTCAAGTCACAGACTTGGCCTATCAGCACATACACACGACCTCAGTTGGCCACACACACAACACCGTCATAAAGCCCACGATTTCCTAACAGCATTGAACTTGGTTTCTACAATCCCATATCACACTGTCCCATCCAAGAGCACAGCATGGCCTCTAGCCTGCACGCTCTCTCCGTGCAGTCATGCTGTCCGCAGCCATGAAGGAGCACCAACCCAACAGAACACCAACTGGAGCTGCTTGGACCTCATGCGTCGTTGTTGAAGGCGTTTCCCATCAGACCCTATTTGACTGAGCCAGCTCTTGGATGGGCCTGAGCTCCACTCCTGGGAGCACATTTAGGACTTGGAAGCAGGCTGACCCACCCTAGGGTTCCTCCTAGCCAGGGCCAATGGAGGCTTTTCACACACAGGTCAAAATGCAAATAGTGTGTGTATGTGTGAATATGTGTGTGCGTTGGGCTGTATGAATAATGCATTAATTGCATTGTATAATTATAGCCTCACTTGTCATTTGCCCTCCCCCCTCCTCTCAAACTCCTTCTCTCTCTCTTCTTTCTTTTTCACCCCCCCCTCTCTCTCTTTCTCCATCTCTTTTTCTCCCTGTCTGTGGAGAGTGGTATTGTTTCGTGAGAACGGAAGGTGACTGGGCTGACCTGAACTCTGACCCCGAAAGTTAGCAGGGCTTGCAGTGCATTGTGGGTGGAAGGATCTAATCAGTGATGTAAAGCAGACCATTGTCACACAGACAAGCTGACCTGATTAATGCACTGGTTTGTTTGTTGGGGAGATGAAAGAACAGAGAGAGCAAGGGGGGGGGGGGGGGGGGGAGAGAGAGAGAGAGAGAGAGAGAAACCAGGCAGTCAGTAAGTTTGCATGCACTAAAATTAAAATTGAATTTTTGCCTTCAGTCCAGCTAAAATCAAACATTCAAAATGCATGTATACACCGTAGTCCAGCTGAAATTTAACCGAGCCAGCCTATTCGTAATCAAGCTAAGACACCCAGATAATCCAATTGGAATCGCATTTCTCTCAGCAGGCAGGCAGGCAGCAGCTAAGATCGGACTGACACCCCCCCCTTGGCACAGCGAGGTCGGTAAATGGGCTCTGGTAACAACGACAGCTGTTAGCAACATGTACAGGTACATTGTGCGTCTCAAGTGCACAACAATGAAAAGTGAAGTACGATGTACGAAATGTACCTACAGTGCCGCAGCGTTGGCCATCTCTTCACTCACAGTCTTATCAAATCATATCACCATAGTCTTCAAACATACATTGGAAGGTTGTGGTTTAGCATTACATCTTTGGATTAGCCATAGACAGTAAAAGAATTTGCCATAACTAGACTAATAGAAAGGCGAACGGGAGCATATCGCCACCTACTGTTGTGGAGTCAAACACACTTTGGTCAGTAATTTTTCTTCCCATGCATGTATACTCAGATTACTCAGATCCTCCAGTTAAATCATTAGCTCGGTTATTGCCAATAGCTTGGTTTAGATGTGCATGTGCACATAATGAATTACTAGCTCTTACAGCGTACATGGACTGCAAATGCATGTGTATATGTGTGTGTGTGTGTGTGTGTGTGTGCGTGTGCATGAGTGTGCTTGTGTGTGAGTGTGTGTGTGTGTGTGTGCATGTGTGAGTGTGATCTGTTCTGTCTCCAGCACAATGAGGCCCTTAGCAGAAGTATTTCACAGCTGA
>PYXC01000133.1:2567500-2572500 GCA_015244755.2 Tenualosa ilisha | reverse complement strand
TTTCATATATATATATATATAGTTACATGTATTTTCATATGTATATAGTTACATGTATTTTCATATAACTACCTGGTCCTCAACATTTTGAGCATGCTTACTTTCTCTCATGTGCAATAGAATTTCGAATTTTTGATAAAATCACCCTAAGTCTGTCTTTATTGAGCTCTGTGGCAGGGAGCCAATAGCATTAGACAAGACCCATCTTGTTACAACTGGTAGTCGGCAGGATTCTAATTTTTTTTTTTTTAAGTGGTTTGTTAATTTTGCTTTCAATTTGGTTGGAGATTGGAGGTGTGTAGGCTAGTGTGGTGGGGAAAAGTGGCAATTAACTAAGCGGAAAAGGACGGCGTGGGAAGTCCACTGCCAGTACACACACTTAAGACTCTGTATCCATTAGCAGTGTGACTGTGTCTACGGTGCCTGACGGAATGGAAGAGCTACAGGGACTGTAGCCAAATTCATCAGCTTCAGGCTGAAAACATACAGCTAAAAGCACAAGAATGGGACAGAAATAATGGGACTAATGCCTCTACTTCTAACAGTGAGTCAGGCCTGCTAGGCTTGAACAGTCTACTCCCAGTAATGTACCTATACCTGAAGCTCAAGCAAGTTTGTGTATGTTCCAAGAGAACGTACGTGTTCCAGATCTTCTGGTAAACTGTCTGTTGACCTTTTCACCATAGATCAATGGATTACAGAAGCCCATAGATGCCTAAAGGCAAGGCCTATGTCTAATGCGGAGCAGTATTGTTTCTTTATGACCATCTTGATGAGAGGGCAAAAGCAGAACTTGATTTCCCTGAGACCCCTAATAGAGATAAAGCCAAAAAGATCCTCAAGATTCTGAGAGATCATTTCAGTTGTTCACAACCCTATGTCGCAGCACAGCTGTTTCCAGTGAATCAGAAAAAGGGGGAGTCCTCGCATGATTTTTTACATGCTTGAAAACATTGGATGCAGTGATAAAAAGACACTGGAGGATATTTTAAACTCTGACAGGGTATTGTGTGACCAGTTTCTTGAAAATGTGAATGATGACACGTTAAGACGAGGACTTAAAAGACGATTAGTACCGGATGCTGAAATGAGCTTTCTTACACTACAAAAAGTAGAAATTTTTGTCAGGCATTTGCATCCTACTATTGTCGCATTGTGCAAGGATTTGCCAAGTTTGCTGCACCACTGCATCAACTAGTCGCTCACATGGAAGCAGGACAGAGTAGGGTAAAGTCTTGAACCAATACATTGGGGCAGGCTTGGACACCAGCTCCTAAAAGATAATTTGACTAACACTCCAGTTTTAGCTCACGCAGATTTCACCAAACCCTTCATGTTGGAAATCAAAGTCATGCCGGGCTTGAGGCTGTCTCGTTTTTACTGACAATAATCAATTAAGCTAACGAACCGCCAAGCTAGGAGCCACCAAACACCACTGGGCATCAGATTTTCATTTTGAAATCAAATACCGTCAAGACTCAGTCAATACAAGTGTGGATGTCCTCTCCAGGCTGCCCGCCCCGGTGTCGATCAATGCAGTGGCCCTAGGCCTGCCAGTCCTGTGAATACAGTAGCAGTGTCCTGTGCCAGGAGTTCAGTGCACTGTCGATCAGACCAAAGACTAACCTGCTTGCCTTACAGGTGGATGAACCAGTTATTGGACCTTTCGGCCAGATCTGGAAGAAGGGGACTGTGCCTGTAAAGGCAGTATGTGCAGCCCTAAAACCCTGAAACTTCTTATCCCTTGGTCAAGGATCCGATGTCAAGAGAGAGTGTTGTACCGCAGGGTTCAGCTACCTGGAGACACTACAGAAACACTCCAGCTTCTCCTATGACCGTGTTTAAAACAAGATTACTGAGAGGCCTCCAAGAGACTAAATACTGCCAAAAGTGTGGTCGCTGTATCATGGCAAAAAGAACTTTCCCTGGGAATCTACTTGCCTATAGACAAGACCTATAGACCTATAGACCTAGACCTTGATGTGGTAGTGATTGATTTCACAACCCTAAAGATGTCGACAGATGGTCGGGAACATGTCCTGATAACAACTAATGTGTTTTCAAATTTCTTACAACCATACCCAGCATGGGACCAGAAGGCCAGAACAGTAGCCAAAATACATAACGAAGGGTGATTCTTATGGATGATTCATATTCTTATTCTTATTATGGGGTACCAAGGGTGCTGCACAGCAACCAGAGCAGGAATTTTGAGGAAGACCTAATGAGGCAGCTGTGTTGGTTGTACAATATCACAAAGAATTGGACGACGGCGTATCATCCGGAGGGTAACGGGCAGTGTGAGAGGTTTAATTGCACACTACATGACCTCCTCTGCTTGTTACCCCTGGACCAGAAGTGCAAGTGGCCCCGGGCATTACCACATATCCTCTTTGTATACAATACAACCCAGCACATCTCCACGGGTCATTACCCCGTTGAACTGATCTTTGGACAAAACTGGGCAAAGTGGATGAAGATATAGACACAGATAATGTCATGACTGGATGCAACGGCACCAGGAGAGCCTCAAAGTCATGTATGCGCTCACCTGGGATGACCTAACCCACGCTGCTGAGTGCCAAAATAAGCAGGTCAGCCGTGGAACAAGTCCCCCATTGCCCCCAGTACCTTACTGCACAGATGGAACCATCAGCTGGGACACAACAAGATCCAGGATTTCTGGGATGCGACAGTTTACATGGTACAGGAAGCACTGAACCAGGATGAGAGGGTGTATTGGATTTGTCCTGTGGAAGGGACTGGACCAGAAAAGAACATCCACAGAACAGACACATCATCCACTCACATGGGAAGGGAGGATCAAAAAAGGCATGGTCCATAGAGGAAGGTGAAGACAAGAGCGAGGAGGAGTGTGAAGAATCCTACTGGAACCCTCAACCAGTCAGGTCAGGTTGTCACAACAAGAGAAAATCCAACTTGACCAAGTAAACCCACCATCTAGGCTGTCTGAAGTCTGCCATCAGTCAGACGTCTGGGCCACTGAGAGCATGACACCTGATCCAACACTGAATGTGGTACATGGGATTGAGGACCACACAAGCCCTTATACAAGCATGGGGCAGGCGAATGCTGACCGAGATCCCTCCCACCAGCCCTGATCCCACACCTAAACGTTTATCAAAGATGACCAGAGGCCAGCACAGTAACCCACACCATCTGCAATGAGCTAACTTTGGCCAAGCTAATGATGTTGAAGGCAGACCATGGCCCCTATTGCTAAAGAGGTCTTGGGAGACCGAGGAGGGGAGGGGACCGAGGGAGGAAAGTTCTTGCCAGGAAAGCAAGTTTTTAGAATTGGGGTGGGTGTAACTGGGTGTAGCACTGAGGTGGGGGGAAACCTGATATCTAGTCCATCCCTGTAGAGGGAGTTGATATAGGCTTCAGCCCTCCAGGGACTGAAGTAGGTAAAAGAGAGGCAGATTATAAGATGGGTAAATCAGAATAGTGCACAGTAAAACACAAGTGAAACTACCTGCACGCGAGGTTGTTTGTTAAACAACCAGCATGCTGAGTTGAGTTTGCAGAAAAGTTCATTCAAATAGCTTCAAGTCTCAGACGCAAATAGGCTGAATACAAACAGGACGGCTGTTGCGAGTGGAGAAAACTGTGTGGCAACACTGACAGGCTGCCCTCGCCTTGGGCCATGAGGGCTTGAGAGTGGGAGCGGAGCGGAGTGTAAGCAGAGTGCTTTGTAGCTGGTGCATTGCTGTGGTCAGTTCAGAGCTACATTGTCACTATAAACAATGAATGGGCAGATGATTGCTGCTTTTCCCCTGAGCGTCAGTCAGTATAGTAAAGTCACACCTCCAAGGATCGTCTTCTTTTTATTATTTTCCTTTGTTCATTTTAATATTGGGAGACTAGTCTTAGTCAACACCCAGCTCAGGACACAGGATAGGCCAAGCCCTGATTGCTGTGATTCCCACACTTTGCTCCACCAGTTGCTGTGTCTGCCTTTCTTATTGAATGTGCTGAGTTATAAGATTTGTATCTATTGGCTACTTGCCTAACTGTGTTATGTCCCTGGATATGTTGTAACTACCTGGTCACACATGTCGAGTGTGTTTTAGGTAGTGAAAATTGCACCTAACGTGGTGAAAATAAATGATAGTTTTGCCAGAAGAGTGACTGAATCGATAAATGTGTTCAAGCACTTGAGAATTTGATTGAGAGAGAGGAATTTGGTGTTTTAGCATTTGTGAAAAACTGTAATTGGACTATGAGTAGTCCAGTTCGACTTCATTCCAGCTGGGCTAAGATGTTGCATTTAATGCATTGGATGTATTTGAAAAGTTTGATTTTAGTCAGACTAAGGCAGTAATTCCATTTCCTTTCAGAAACATGCTCCTATCAAGTGCAAGCTAGCTGTCTAGCTGATGCCCCACTGCTAGCCTACTGCTACTGCGAGCCTACTGCTGGGCTATGCCATGGGAGCTCCCTCCTGTGTGAAGAGCCCTAGTTGATTTAGTCCCATCTTCTGCTCTCTACATTGACACTAATAATACTCATATCAAGCATATTCAGTAATGATTCTGATTACTGATACTAGACGGTAGAGAGTATATTGTGATGCCTTATGAGATCTATCACTGTTTACAGTAATTTCCTCTCTTTTCTTGTCCATCTCTGTGTTCTTTTGTTCAAGTACCAGGTTTCACTTCTCTCTCTTATTCTCTCTTTCTTTTGATTCTTCCTCTCAGTGTTTTGTGGTAGGAATGTGGGTCACAGCAGATAGAGGAGGGTGTGTGTGTCTGTGCATGTTTGCGTGTGTGTGTGTGTATGTACCTACCTGTTTGTTCAGCTCCCAGGTTTCTCAGACTGGTTCTTACGTAATGTGGTGAAGAGATGCCAGACAGCCATCAGCTGCCACAGGTGAGAAGAGATAGACTGCAGAGAGGAAGAGAAGGAGGGAGAAAGAGAGAGAGAGAGAAAAGGAGGTGAGAGATACGAGGGCTTGTACCGGTCACAAGCAATGA
>PYXC01000133.1:2542500-2555000 GCA_015244755.2 Tenualosa ilisha | reverse complement strand
TGTCTCTAAGTCTGGTTGTGATTCAGTGATAAAGTCTGAATAGAGATGATTCATTAGGAAGGTCGCAGCAGGCCTGGTTCACGGCCATGCCGTCTGGCGAGAGAGAGAGAGAGAGAGAGAGAGAGTACATCTGTGCTAATGAGGGGGAGTCAGACAGACGAGTGGGAGGATGTTTGCTGCATCAGTTGTTTTTCTGAGAAATAACACACTCTTCTGGTATTTGAGAAATATTCACCAATAGCATTTTTTGAATGGAAACTAATTTGGACCAAATAGTTATGAGAGCAACCTGTGGATTATATTTCAGAAGAACCTGAACTGTAACCTTTCCTGACCTCCATAACCTTCAATTGTTATTTGTCTAAAAAATACGAAATAACTACACTCAGTATTACTTTTATTGTGCTTTTGTTTGTGCTAATATGAAGTGCAACATTTTAAACCCATACTAATACCAAGGCTAACCAAGGCTAACTTGAATTAATTCAAATCAGATTCTGTTAAAGTTCTACTTTTAAAATGTGTGTGTGTGTGTGTGTGTGTGTGTGTGTGTGTGTGTGTGTTGTGTGTGTGTGTGTGTGTGTGTGTGCTCACTCATTACGAAGAAACAGCATTACTCCCCCATACAGAGAAATACTTAGTCTCTTTTTGACTGAGCCTTGATGTTTTTGGGCTAAGACGGCACGATGTTGCGTTGTGGGGAGTTAAGGTAGTTTCAGGGTTTATAACGTGTCACTGTTGGCTCGCATCACTTCCTGCTGCAGAGTCCTCACTCTGTCCAGGGAATGTCCTTGGAAGTCTGCTTTAGACATGCAGTTTTCCCCACAGCACAACACAGCAGCCCCAACCCCGTCAGATATCAGCACAGCTGAGGCCATAAACATGACTCCAAAGGCAAAACAAACACACTCCCTCTCCTCCTCGCTTTGCTTCCTTATATGGCTTCAATGAACAACAACAAAGTAACAAGAAAGTATTTCTCATAGCATTGCATTTACAATGTGTTTGTGTGTGTGTGTGTGTGTGTGTGTGGTGTGTGTGTGTGGTGTGTGTGTGTGTGTGTGTGTGTGATTAGGGGAGTCCCATGCTAGGTGGGATGAAGTGAGTGGTCAGTGAGACGCAGGTCCTCTGAGGGGAGTGTGCCAGCTCAGCAAGTTCACAGCCTATAAGAACACGCTGTACCGTCAATCACAAGTCTCATCACACAGACAGGAATGAGGTCTGAATCATTTGTGTGTGTGTGTGTGTGTGTGTGTGTGTGTGTGTGTGCGTGCGTGCGTGCGTGCGTGCGTGCGTGCGTTGTGCGTGCGTGCGCGCGTGTCACCGTCCTCACATCTCCCTCTCTGTACACATTACTCATAGAGTCAAACACAGCAACAAAGGCGAATGGAGTGTCTGACAGTGAGCCGTGTTTGGGCTGTGAGCCCCATTGAGTCTAACCCAGTAGTGCTGACCGAGGCTGTGACCCTGAGTCACCTGAACTAGAGACGCTGCTGACCTCAAAGATGCAGGCCTTGGTGGTTGCTGTCCTTATAAAAGGACATATAAAAAGTCATAGCCCTGTTGTTTGCAGTTGCTGAGTGCTACTGAGTGACTATTTGGTACAATGTAGACCAAGTGGTGAAACAGCAGCCAACGTTAGCAAATTGTTTTGCTCTTCTACCTACCAACAGCACTCAGCAACCTCAGACAACATGGGTATGTTTTGATAGACTCTGGACCCTCAGCTTTCTTCAATTCAATTCAATGATATAATATTATATTATATTTATACAACGCCTTTTACAATGGTATTGTCTCATGGTGATTTACAGAAGCAGCACCCAAGAGCACAGGGGCAAGGAAAAACTCCATTATGTTTAGTTAGGCTAGGAAGAGACCTTGGGCAGATCCACGACTCAAGAGGCTAACTCAACTGCCAGGGGTCATGCAGGAGAAGTACAATCAGTAGTAACCATGATAGATCATGATAGAAGTTCTCCATGGTTTGGGCTAAGTATCATATAAGCATAATTTCTTAAATATAAGAACTTGAAATGAACTGCAAATGTCCACATATTATCTGTACATCTCAGCCCACCAGAGCAGAAACATCCTTCTTGTCTTAGTCATTTCTCTCTCCTGCAACGTATTACAGCTCCATTACAGCTTATTATTGCTGTATCCTGTATCTGATATTGGACCAGTATTGAACTGTGGTCATCCACATAACTATTGTACTAGTCAACCCCTAACTAGACTAAGAGTATGTGTTAGTCCGAACTAGACAAAGTGTGTATGTTACAACCTCCATCAAACTCCAAAATCATCTGATCATTTATGTATTATCAGGACCATTTGAATCACACGATTTAAGATGTGGCCTAATGCAGATGTATAGATTTCTGTATGGATAAAAAAAACTGTAAACATGTGAGTGCTAGAATTTGAAAGCATGTTGGTGTAGGGCAGTCTGTTTTTCATGCCTGTTTTATGTGAGAATTTACAGGTCATGTGTTTGTGTGTGTGTATGTGTGTGTGTGTGTGTGTGTGTGTGTGTGTGTGTGTATGTGTCTGAGTGTGTGGTGTGCGTGTGAAAGGCATAACCACAGTGCCAACCCTGGTGGCAGTCATATCTTCCTTCTTGTCTGAGGAGGGTGTTTTTATGACTGCCAAATGTCTCAGTTTTCAGTTCCATCTGTGATGAAAGACTTAGTCATGGAGTTGATGTTGCCTTCCCGTCATGCAACACTGGGCCAGATAGGCTTCCAGAAGTCGTAAATACAGCCTACCCCACCCTTTTACACACCCCACCACATGCACACACACACACACACACACACACACACACACACACACACATACCACAGCCAAATATTCACACCTTCATCTGATCTGCCCACCATAACGGCACAACTGGGTCACAGGGCAAACACTTGAAAACACATATACACACACACACACACACACACACACTTACACACACACAGTTTTTTCACAATTTTTTAAAAAATTACGCTATAGGTTAACATACATAACATACCATTCCTACCATTTCAACAAGAGAACCAGTGCACATACAGGTATAGTAAGCAAGTAGGCCTACACTTAAACACACACACACACACACACACACACACAAATTTACTGAATGAAAGCAGCAAATCCCAGTCCCTACAACCACCACACAGATGATACATGTGTTTTTGAGAGACCCCCACATAGCTCCACAGTCAAGAACACGAAATCCCACATCTGTCACAGGTTGAGCTGACTCCAGTGACATCATCGACTACAGTCTGTTGTGGTGAATGGGGTTCAGGTTCAGGGTTTTTTTTTTCTCATTGTTTTTGTTGTTTACCATTCATTTCAGTGCTCCTGGTTTGAGTCATCAGTGAGTCAATAGTGGGGATTATGCATATGATGGTGTGGAGGGGGCCGGTGGCGTGTCTGAAGGCACTCGTGAGTCTGGGAGGGGTTGATGGGGAATGGGCCTTTGACAGGATTTCACTGCATTTCTGAGAAAGCGCTTGGCCGCACCTGATGCTATGGGACACCAGAGGCACAATACGGGGCCAGCTGAGCGTGGGACCATTGGAGGCTTGAGAAAAGACGTAGGTGACAGTGCTTGAGGATCTTTGCAGCCACACACACATTTTCAGAAGCACTGTCATACTCTTCCTCTCTCGTACAGGGGGTTAGAATTATTGCATCAGTAGTGGGGTGGTCTGTACTCTCTCTATGAGTGTGTGTGTATGTGTGTGTGTGTGATTAAACCGATTACAGACATCAAAGCCTGCATGGTGACTGTCACTGTCTGCCCTTGCATAGCACAGAGAGTGTATTGTTTTAATGACAAGACCTGGCTGGCTGTCTCTCTCACACACACACACATGCGCACACACACATGCGCATGCACACATGCGCACACACACACACATACACACACACACACACACACACACACACAGCATCCAGATACTGTCACACAAGGGCACTAGTCATGCCACAACACAGAGACTGACCTTCACCCTAAGGGTTAAAGGTCACCACAGTGTGAACATTCTACTATGACCCTGTCACACTCACACACACAGTTTAATTACACACATGCTCACACACATTCAAACACAGACACACATACAAATGTGTTCTCTCACTCTCTCTCACACATAATAACACACACATAAAAAATGCGCACACACACACACACACACACACACACACACACACACACACACACACACACACACACACACTTACACAAGAAAAACTATGAAGATACTAACATGTGTATACTTTGCAAAAACATTTACACATCACACACACACACAGGCCAAGGTAAATATAAAGACACAGTGTTCAGAGTTCTGGTTTGGGCACACCCCTGTCTTGTGACTGTGACTCATAGAGTTTGCAAAGGCAGGTTAACATGTGTCGAACAGGAAGTGAGACTCAGACAAACAGGAAGTTCATTGTCCTGTCCACTTGCCCTGAGTGATGAGGGACGGCACACAGATGATACCCACAATTCCTTCTGCTAACCTCGGTTCAGGATACAACATTCATGACCAAACTATAAATAGCATCATTGCAAAACCAACAATGGCAGACATTGCTATGTTATTTGTGTTTTGCTTAGGTCATTGTGATCATGAGGACTTCATAAGATCTCTTCGCGAAACAATGATTCAGGTCAACTTGCACCACACTTCATCAACTAAATTAAAATTTTAAGACTAAGTTTAACTGAAAAAATACAATGATATATTAGATATAACATAAAGACATAACAATATTTAGACAAGGGGTAGCTTCTGCTGCCCTTGAGCCCCCTCCTAGATTGTCTGTCTCAGATTGTCTTTGATTTAATCTGTACTTAACTCGGCTCAGAGTCGCTTATGTCCGGATCAGACTCGGACAACCACACAGTTTCGGAGTCTTGGTGAGTCTGTGTTCACACTGTGATGACAGTGTAAACACACACACACACACACACACACACACACACACAAGGATCTAATTGTAACATACTGTATGACTCCTGTGGCTTTTAGATGGGTGATATCAGGACAGGCTCTGAAAGCCATAGTGGGTAATTGAAGACTGACGTCACTTCTGTCCTCAGTAACACTTCTAATCAGATAAGAGCTGATTGTATAAATGAATGAAGACTTCCTTTGCCCCCCATGACAACAAGCAACCCTCTGCCCATTCACAGAAATCAAACACTTCTATCCACTTTAAATTCCATAAGCGAAATTTTGTCAGTCCTTAGTTTCCGTTTCCTTTCCCTTTGCCCTTACTTCTCTCTCTTAATCTCTCTCTCTCTCTGTCTCTCTCTCTCTCTCTCCCTCTCTCTATCTCTTTCTCTCTTTTTGTCTCTCTCTCTCTCTCTGTCTCTCTCAAGTGACAGAGTGAGAAAGGGGCGGAGGAGATGAGGTCAAGGCTAGGCAGTCAGAGGGGATTTTTTTTTTGAGAATATTATTAATGTTATAAATACCCTTAAACCCTTTCTCAAAACACCCCCCAAATTACTTCACCCTTAGATATCCATTGTTGGCCCATTTTAACCACACTCCTCTCTCTCTCTCTCTCTCTCTCTCTCTCTCTCTCTCTCCCTCTCTCTTTCTCTCCGCTGCCTTGTTTACTCTCCTCAGGGCCTGTTAGCTTAGGCTGCTCCCCACTGTTTGTCCATGATTCCTGCACAAAGGGCCTGCTAGGGGGAACTAGGGTGTCTGGCCCAGGCCTTTCTGTGTGTGTCTGTTTGGGAGAGAGATAGTGTGGGTGCCCTGGGGTTGACAAGAAAGAGAATGAATGTGTGTGTGTGCATGTGTGTGTGGTGGAGGTGGGTCTGATTGGTAAAATAAGTGTTGCCACAGGAATACCTCCCGTGGCTGAGTTGTGGTGCCAGTTCGACACATGAACTCTCTCACCTCAACCCAGGGTAGAGGCCATTGTCACACAAAGCCTCACATTCTCATTCAGTACAATGCTGTATAGACTAACACTGCGGTATACTGAGCATAAACACATACACTTACACTACAGATTAAATACACTACACATAAACAAACAATGCATACACACATGTAGACTACAACCCACCATACAAATGCCATACCATTCATCATCCAACACGATACATTGCAGGACTATGCAAGACCACTTACTGCAACATAATGCAACATCATGCAAAACAAAGACAAGGAAAAACCAGATGAGTGTGTGTGGGTACGGTGAAGGTTGCCAGGTGTGCCAAGGCTAAAGGTCCCTGTAGTTCTAATTCAAGAGTGTATGAAAGAACCTCAAGCATACAAGTCCAACATAAGTACCCAGTTACAGAGGGAAACACAGTATTTGGCACCAGACAAGTCCACTCAGCTCAGTTTTATTCCCCTCGTGAGGCCTAAGTGGGATAAGGCCCTCAGGAAGAGACCCAGGATCCAGGCAGAACCTATGGGCAGAACTGGTCACAGAATGGAAGACGTGACTAGACATAGTAATATTGGACAGACTTGAGACCAGCTGTTATGAGCTGTGGTTAGTCAAGCATGTAGGTCTGTGGCTGAGACATGGGACTGTGCTGGGAGCCTGAGCCAGGCCTCTGTGGGGAGATAGCATGAGTTGAGCTGTTTCACTCTGACTGTTCACCTGCACTACACCCAAAGCTACAGTCTGCCAGCTTCAGACTCATAGACCACAGACACACACACACACACACAAACACACACACACAAACACACACGTACACGCAAGTTTGTCTTCTGGCACACACACATACACAAGGAAAATACTCACATACGCAAGTTAAGGTTGTGTGTGTGCTTGTGCTTATGCATGTGCATGTGTGTGTGTGTGTGTGTGTGTGTGTAGGTGATTCAACACGATGGGGAGATGTTTGTGTCAGTTATTGGTCTATCCAGACTCCCTATCATTCCAAAAGGTAATGATTCACTGTGGTGAGACTTATAACAGCTGTAAAGGTGTGTGTTTATGTGTGCTTCAGTGAGCATGTGTGTGTGTGTGTGTGTTTGGTGTGTGTGTGTTTTTGTCAAGTGAATCTGGTGACTCTTAAGTGAGTTAGATCTGACGGTTTCTTTCCTTGAATCCAGTTGTTTTATTCCTTTTTCTGTGATTGATTGATCTGGCCTGCTGTGTTGCCAACCTGCTAAGCCATTCCTGAACGAGTCAGGCTTCATAAGTTTGACTTTCAACTCTCCAAACAGACCAAAGCAAATACATGGTGCAAGAGAGAGCAAACAAATAGAGTAGGAAACTAGGTCTGAGTGAGTGTGTGTGTGTGTGTGTGTGTGTGTGTGTGTGTGTGTGTGTGTGTGTGTGTGTGTGTGTACAGGTGCAAGGGCATGTGTATGTGGGTGAGAATGAGACAAAGAATGAAAAGAGAAAAGGTAAGAGAAAGATAAGAGAAAATCAGAGATAAGATCATTACTGGCATATGTGGGTGAGAGTGAGACAGAGTCAAAGCAAGAAAATGAGAAAATGATAAAATCATTACCGGCATTCTTTGTTTCAGCAATATTTTTATTCATACTGTGGTTTGGAAATACAATGAGTGGAGTCATGGGATCAAACAAGATCATTTATAAAGAGGCATAACATCAGAGAGAGAGAGAGAGAGAGAGAGAGAGAGTGAAAA
Source organism: Tenualosa ilisha (assembly GCA_015244755.2). Lineage (NCBI taxonomy): Eukaryota > Metazoa > Chordata > Actinopteri > Clupeiformes > Clupeidae > Tenualosa > Tenualosa ilisha. The sequence continues at coordinate 2,547,361 of PYXC01000133.1, read as the reverse complement.
CCATTGAAACCTAACAGTCCATTTCATCAGTTGAAAACAAGGCTCCCAGAGTCATTAATGGAAATGATGCTCCACTTCCTCTTTACACACCATTTCATCATGGCCTGTCATGAGCCAAGGTCTCTGTTTGCTAGTGGAACACTCCTCATAGGCTAACAGTAGTCTTGCTTCCACTACACAGCTCAATACATTGGCCCTATTTTTTCTTATTTCTTGTTATTTATTGCTTTGTGGCATTTAGAGGAGGGCCAATCTGGCCTGAGATGCATTTGAAGAGGCAGTAAGACGTCAAGCAATGCTCACAGCCGGCCTGCCTGCACCAGCACAAAACACTCGGCCAGCTTTAGGGAGCATTGACCATAGCTTCAACCACACTGCTCCCAGCACAGTTTCACACTCAAAGAACAGATGAAGGGGAACAGGTTGAGTAACATTACAGTAAAGGCAAATGGGGTGCTTGTGTTGGTTTTGAGAGAAGGGGGGGGGGCACAATCTCCACTCTGTGATGCTGAAATCACACACACACACACACACACACACACACACACACACACACACCCTTACTCAAACATACAACGCAACCCTAAACTGAACTAGGTTTCCTTACACAACTGATTGGCCGAAATGTTTTTGAGGCTTTTTGAGAATTTTCTTCAGGCCATTTTCGACAGTGCAAGTATGTAATTGAGCATAGAGCTTAGATCATTCTTCATCTTTGACAGGATGTGTGTGACTGAGAGAAGGGCACAAACACACACACAAAAAACACAGAGAGAGAGAGAGAGACTCAGTATTTTGCCTCAAATCAAAACCAGAGGAAAGATTGAGGCCGGAGATCTATTTGAAGGTCAGGGTTCCTGGGTGCCTCTCTCGTGTCTATATATGTGTATATCTTGTTTGTGTGTGTGTGTGTGTGTGTGTGTGTGTGTGTGTGTGTGTGTGTGTGTGTGTGTGTGTGTGTGTTGCCCGCTTTGTTGTGTCTATGTTTGTCTGTGGGTTGTTTTGGGGGGATTGTGTCATTTCCCACTGTGGCTTACCTCACTTCACCTCAACCCTGCCCACGGTATGCCTCGCGCGCACACACACACACACACACACACACATAACTTATGACAAACACAGCAATTGCCAGAATAGCAGGGCTGCGAGCAGAGCTCTGTGTCCAGAGGGAATGGCCAGGCAGGGTGATTACACTGAGGGGGACTGGAGCAGGCACCCAGTCTGATGAAGCCCAGACACACACACACACATACACACACACACACACACACACACACACACACACACACACACACACACACACACACACACACACACAGCTCAAGCACATGTCTGCATAAACAACAGATCAGGCTGAAAGTTCAGTCAGGACATGCAACAACATCAATCACCTTCAGGGAAGTAGTAGTGTGTTCGTGTGTGTGTGTGTGTGTGTGTGTGTGTGTGTGTGCGTGTGTGTGTGTGTGTAACATTTGTAGTCACTGCATGTTCTCTGTGTACTCTCTGTGTGCATGCATATGAGAAACAGGGGGAGCAGTAAAGACAAGGAGGATTAGTGTGTGTGTGTGTATACGTATGTGTGTGGGGGTGAGTGTAAATGGAGAGGGTGACTGTGGGTCTGTGTGTGTGAGTGAGTATGTGCGTGTGTGTGTGTGTGTGTGTGTGTGTGTGGGTGGGTGAGCATGTTCATTCACATGTCTGTGTGAATGTGGTTTCCATGGTATGGCCATTTGTTCGAGTTCTCTAGAACACTTAATCCAGATATGAGTGTGCGTTGTTTGCCTGTGTACGCGTGTGTGCGCGCGCTCGCGTGTGTGTGTGTGTGTGTGTGTGTGTGTGTGTGTGTATACATACACCCTGATGTGTGGACTAAGCTCACTTGAATGAGGTCATCTTAGCTCAACAGCACACACATATAACCATCTCCTAGACACTGGCTATCATGTACGTCCACCTCTTCAACTTTCTTCTCTCTATCAGTCTTTCTCTCTCCCAAATCTTCATGTTCCCTCCATTTTTTATGAAGAGTCTTGTGTGTGTTGAGTATTTTCTATGCTCAGTTTCAGACACACACACAGGCTGAAAGACACAGATGTGTCTGTACTGGTTGATGTTCACAAACACTCACCCTGAGTATAAATATGGACATGCTGTATGCTTCTCTACAAATCATAGTGCACAAGCCATGCAAACACACACACACACGCACACACACTCACGCATGCACACAAACACACACATACACACAGTCACATTTTGTGCAGGTACTGAAGATCTACTGTATACACACCAAATACACATACACCTGCATGTGTCTGTCTGTCTGTGCGTGTGTTTGTGTTTGCATACTGTACGTGTGTGTGTTTGTGTTTGCATCCTGTACGTGTGTGCGCGTGTGTGTGTGTAGAGGTGTGTGTGAGGTGTGACTATGTGAGCGTGCATGTTTATAATCTCAAGGAATGTACTCTATTTGGTGATGTGAGAGGCAGCTCCTGTGGTCAACGAGTGTGTACAAACAGAGTGTGTGTGTGTGTGTCAGGCACCACCAGGGAAGAGTCAGGTAGAGAGGCAGGCCAGTGAGCAGGAAAAGGCTTTGGCTTGGCACTGACTGTGCCAAGGACACTAACTCACACACACACACACACACACACACACACACACACACACACACACACCACCAACAGCTCCACACAGAGGCACCACAGAGGTCCTCTCATGCACATTAAGCCCTGCAGGGCTCCTTCTCATAGTGTGGCATTTATGGGTCTTTCCAAATAGTATAGCTAAGTAGATTTAGCAATAATTAAGCTCTTGTGCTTAAGAGCATATTATTGACATACAGTATCTCAATGGTACACTCAACTCAACTCAAATGTAAAGTATGTTCTGATCAGTAAGTCTATATACATGTTTTGTAAATGTCAATAATATAGGTTAGAAAACCTTAAGTCAGTAAGAGATGCTTCCCAAAAGATAAAAAATGTGAAAAAAAATGTGAAAATAATCTTTCTCTGCAAAGATCTTTTTCTCTTTAATCAATCGGATGTTGGAAGCTTTGGGTTGTCAGTCAAAAAATAGTAAGTGTCTTATCTTCTCAGTACATTCAGTGAACAAAACTCATAACTGTAATCTTTCACCTTAATCAGTTCAGAGTAGTGTAGTCAAGCAAATCTGAATGTGAGAGAGAGGTCTTATTTTTATGCATGCAAACAAAGAGAACATATTTCACTTGGACGCTCGAGAGAAACCACTTTAGCTTCTCAACACATGGATCTTTTTGTCCCCAGATGGTTCCACCCAGGGTCCGATACGGGAACTCAGTTCTCCAAATGTTTCCACAAGCCATTAAACAACAAACATGGCCCGGACACCCGACAGCGCTGCTGCACTCTGAACTAACCAACCAGCTGACCCCGCATCAGCTCTGGGCCCGATCCTCACAAGTCCGGGCCAGCACTCAGCCGGATCTGTCCTGGGGTCTGCCTCTCGAGATGATATCGGCCTCAGCGCAGGCGGCCATCAGTGAGATTTGCTCTGGTCCGTGGCTACGGTTACAATTCATAGCACTGCACAATTACCCACATTATGACTGGAATGACTGTCAATATTTGGAGTTTTTCACCAATATTATGGCTGGAATGAGATTGAGTTCTTGGTGGTGAGGGGAGGGCACCAGATATTCTCTGGCGTTTGTGTTTACATTTGCGGCTTTTCTCTCAAAGAACATTCCAGAGGCCACATCCCTCATTGAGTTTCGCTGAGTGCAAACCACTCATTGTACTGTATTGTGTTGTAATTGGACATAGTTTTTGCCTTTGTAATGCTTCAATTACTGCAGCCCCCTTTTCTGTCTCTTTACAGATGAATTGGCTCACTGCCATCACAAGGAGATGTAAACATTGCCATAAACCTGAATGTCTCCATTGGGTAAACATCTTGTCAGAAACTCCAATGAGCAATCACTTCCTGATTCTAGCTTTTTTTTTTTTTTTTTTTGCAATAGCTTTTACTAATTGCCTCTTAGACTTAGCTTATCTGTTTATTGATATTTATCGATATGTCTTTATGGATTTATTCATTGGATGATTTACCATGAACTACATCCACACACCTCTGGAAAGCACCGCTGTGTGTCCATGGAAAGTTGCCACTGCCAAAAAAATCGAATTATGCCCATGATAAGAGGAGGCCCAGCCGTCATAGACCATCTTGCAGAACTCTGATCTCCAAGTCCATGAGATAAGGGGAGCAGCCATGGGAGTATTGGGCAGTAAAAAATGACACCTAGCCCTGTATAGGGACTGGCCTGTGTTTGCCTATGAGGCCATTAGAGCAGATAGGGCAGATAAACACTTACATTGGTTCAGACTACACAGAGAGGCCACAGCTTCAGTTATCTCACCTGCCCTTTTAGCTTGTGTTATCTCTCCTCGCTCCCACACACACACACACACACACACACACACACACACACACACACAGAGACACACTCAGGGACAACCAGAGGAGAGGAAGGGACAGAAAGTGGGTCAGTGTTACAAACAGCCCACAGCCCATGCTTAATGACAAAGACGTCACTGGACAGGTAACCCAGTTACCGCTCCCTCCCCTTGCTGTTGTCACGGCAACTGCTTTTGTTCCATCCCAGTGGTGCATGGCAGAAATCTGGACAGGCGAGGGTGGAAGGCCAAATGATTACATAGAGGAACAAGTGACAGAGAGAGAGAGAGAGAAAGAGCGAGGGAGAGACTGCAGAGAAGTGGAGGTAAAAATTGCAGACCAGATCAACCAGGTAGAAAATAGGTTATCACAAGCAATAAATCAAAGGCACACATATGCACACATACAAACACACACACAC
>PYXC01000133.1:2507500-2540000 GCA_015244755.2 Tenualosa ilisha | reverse complement strand
CGACTGGGTTACAGTAATCAGTGATGCCTGAGTCAGTCGCGCCTGACCGACTTCTTTCAACCCCACCAGAAGAGCCACATCAGCATGCTGTTAACCCATCAAGTCAGCAAAGATAGTCCTGTGCTCCACGCCCACACACCATCACATCATGATCAAATCCCATGACAGCCTCAATAACGCTGATTCCATATACGCATGCTGTGCTATTCAAATATGCATCTGTGGAATCACAGCAAGAGATCATGGGCCTCGTGTGTTGATGGGACTTTTTTAACAGAGGCATTGGGTAAAGTTATCATAACCAATGACAAGATATAGGAAGTGAAAAATTAGGGCTGAAGTTTAAGGACTGAAATAAACAATGAGAGCAAAAGCACACACACATACACACACACACACAGATATACAAAGAAGCGTGCACCATAAACAGGGCCTGTAGAATCACTACGATGTACTCAACACAACACATACTACACACAATACACACACACAGACACACACACACACACTACACACACGTTCATTATATATGGCACATCTCCACCTATCTGGCACAGAAATGTACAACTTCATTTAGTTGTTTGTGAGCTAAAATTTGTGAATGCTCTGTCTATTCTATAGAATGCTGAGTTCTGTTGTCATGGAAGATAATTGGTCATTTGGTCAGTGAGTTCATGTGGGATTAGTATGCAAATATACAATACTGCACCACTGGCCCAAAAGCCCACCTGTTCACTCTCTGTCTCTCAGTTCAATTCAATTTAGCACAAATATGCTTTACTGGCTTGACAATTATATGCTGCACTGCATTCAGAAAAAAATATACATAAAATAAATCAAAAATAAAAACAGTGTACATACATTGTGCATATTATGTTCATGTTCTCCCTCCCTCTTCCCTCCCACTCCCTCCTCTCCGAGCAGAGAGTCTGCAGCAGGGTTGACACTTGACTGCTGCTGCAGATAAGCTTGGTGATTTCACAAGTGTGTGACCCTGACCACAAACCCCAAGCCCTAACGGGTTCTAGTATCTCAGGCCTGGCACGTAGGCTCTAGTAGGCTCTAGTATCTCAGGCCTGGCACGTAGGCCCTAACTGGTTCTAGTATCTCAGGCCTGGCATGTGGCTCTAGTAGGTTCTAGTATCTCAGGCCTGACACGTAGGCTCTAACTGGTTCTAGTATCTCAGGCCTGGCACGTAGGCCCTAACTGGTTCTAGTATCTCAGGCCTGGCACGTAGGCCCTAACTGGTTCTAGTATCTCAGGCCTGGCACGTTGGCTCTAGTAGGTTCTAGTATCTCAGGCCTGGCACGTAGGCCCTAATGGGTTCTAGTATCTCAGGCCTGGCACGTTGGCTCTAGTAGGTTCTAGTATCTCAGGCCTGGCACGTAGGCCCTAACTGGTTCTAGTATCTCAGGCCTGGCACGTAGGCCTATGTTCTAGTATCTCAGGCCTGACTAGTAGGCTAGTTCTAGTATATCTCAGGCCTGACACGTAGGCCCTAACTGGTTCTAGTATCTCAGGCCTGGCACGTAGGCCCTAACTGGTTCTAGTATCTCAGGCCTGGCACGTTGGCTCTAGTAGGTTCTAGTATCTCAGGCCTGGCACGTAGGCCCTAATGGGTTCTAGTATCTCAGGCCTGGCACGTTGGCTCTAGTAGGTTCTAGTATCTCAGGCCTGGCACGTAGGCCCTAACTGGTTCTAGTATCTCAGGCCTGGCACGTAGGCTCTAGTAGGTTCTAGTATCTCAGGCCTGACACGTAGGCCCTAACTGGTTCTAGTATCTCAGGCCTGGCACGTAGGCCCTAACTGGTTCTAGTATCTCAGGCCTGGCACGTTGGCTCTAGTAGGTTCTAGTATCTCAGGCCTGGCACGTAGGCCCTAATGGGTTCTAGTATCTCAGGCCTGGCACGTTGGCTCTAGTAGGTTCTAGTATCTCAGGCCTGGCACGTAGGCCCTAACTGGTTCTAGTATCTCAGGCCTGGCATGTGGGCTGGGCACGGCTTTTGCGGCAGGACGTTTGCTTTGGAAATGGTGCCATGTGACGAGACACCACAACGGGTTCCTTGGCAAACGTGTGAGCGCGCACACACACACACACACACACACACACACACACACACACACACAAAACCACAAACAAATGCAAAGCGCAATGTCTATTCACAGGATTTGTGTAGATGTGCAGATAAACTGTGTTCCCCATTCCCCATGGACAGACAGAAAATATTTGTGAGCGTGTCTATGTGTCTGTGCAAGCATTTGTGTGTGAATGTGTGTGTGTGTGTGTTTGTGTGTGTGTGTGTGTGACCTTTGGGGTGATGAATGGTTAAAGGCACACTCAAAGAAGCAGACGACACAGACACCTTCGCACTGGTAGCTATTTTCAGAATGGTGGAAAAAAAATCTGAGATAGCAGTTTGTTTGTGTGGGTGTTTGTGGTGTTGCAGAATAAGGATGCATTCTGTCTGTGTGTGTTTGTGTGTGTGCGTGTGTGTGTGTGTGTGTTTGTGTGTGTGCGTGTGTTAAAGTGACTGTGATACGCTTGGTTGGTGTTTGGTTGTGTGGGTAATGTGCAAAATGTGCGTGTGTGTGTGTGTGTGTGTGTGTGTGTGTGCTCTGCTCCCATATAGAATGCAGATAACGTAGCACAGCAGCTATTTAAAGGCTGCTCTTGTGTCGAAACACTTGGATGCTGTAACCCAGTTTAGAAGGCAGACAGTCTGTACATTCAGCCTATGCCCTTACAGACAGATAAAGCCCAAAGGGCATAACGCTCTCCCTACACACACTCTGACTCTCTCTACACACACTCTGACTCTCTCTACACACACTCTGGTTCTCTCTACACACACTCTGACTCTCTCTCTACACACACTCTGGCTCTCTCTACACACACTCTGGCTCTCTCTACACACACTCTGGCTCTCTCTCTACACGCACTCTGGTTCTCTCTACACACACTCTGGTTCTCTCTACACACTCTCTCTCTCTCTACACACACTCTGGCTCTCTCTACACACACTCTGACTCTCACCCTCACACACTCTGGTTCTCTCTACACGTACTCTGGCTCGCTTTACACACACTCTGGTTCTCTCTACACACACCCTGGTTCTCTCTACACACTCTGACTCTCACCCTCACACACTCTGGTTCTCTCTACACACACTCTGGTTCTCTCTACACACACTCTGGTTCTCTCTACACACACTCTGACTCTCACCCTCACACATTCTGGTTCTCTCTACACACACTCTGGCTCTCTCTACACACACTCTGGTTCTCTCTACACACACTCTGACTCTCACCCTCACACACTCTGGTTCTCTCTACACACACTCTGGCTCTCTCTACACACACTCTGGTTCTCTCTACACACACTCTGGCTCTCTCTACACACACTCTGGTTCTCTCTGCACACACTCTGGTTCTCTCTACACACACTCTGACTCTCACCCTCACACACTCTGGTTCTCTCTACACACACTCTGACTCTCACCCTCACACACTCTGGTTCTCTCTACACACACTCTGGCTCTCTCTACACACACTCTGGCTCTCTCTACACACAATCTGGTTCTCTCTACACACACTCTGGCTCTCTCTACACACACTCTGGTTCTCTCTACACACACTCTGGTTCTCTCTACACACACTCTGGCTCTCTCTACACACACTCTGGTTCTCTCTACACACACACTCTCTCTCTCTATGTCTTTCTCTCTTCCCACTCTTTGTTTATTCACTTCTCCATTTCATTCGATTCCAATCAATGGCATTACAACTATTTTTGCATTGCCACAGCAGACCAGTCAAACACAGTCTGTAAACTGAATATGACAATAGGTCAGATAAAGATGTGTACCTCTGTCTGTCTCTCTCATTCAATTCAATTCCATTTGAGTTTTATTGACATGACAAACATTTCTGCACTCCCAAAGTATGTATGCATGCATGTGTGATTGTGTGTGTGTGTGTGTGTGTGTGTGTGTGTGTGTGTGTGTGTGTGTGTGTGTATGTGTGTGTGTGCACGCATCTCATTCTCTACCATTTATTTCCAGACTTCAGTGTCCAGTTTCCATGACGTATCTGAGCTTCAGAGGGCCCACCATAAGAAAGCTGGACAACAGAAGAAAAAGACCAGGAAAGATAACAATGAGTAATGGATGAAACAAAAAAGAAAAAGGCAAAAAAAGAGGAGGAGGGATAAAGGAGAGAGGGATGAAAGAGGGAGGGAGTAGAAGACAAACATGGCAGAAGGCTCAAAAAACCTAATTTCCTCCACTGGATAGTTTCAACACAGCCTTTTATTTTGACACACCAGAAAAAATGGAAATCTGAGAGAGAAATGGGATGAAACACCGCCAACTCAATCATCTCTCTCTCTCACACACACACACACACACACACACACACACACACACACACACACACACACACACACGACCACCACAGTCAAAAGGCTACCTCAGCAATATCCACCAAACCAATGACCTTTAACCTTTTTGTACTTCCTTTCATATCTAGGTTAAACCTCAAAAAGCACACACGCACATACAGCTACATATACACATACACAACGTACACACACACTCGCTTACTCACTAAGTCACGCACACACACAAACGTGCACACAGACAGACAGACGCATTAATAGAAACAAATATTCACACACCTAGAGATGTCTATAAGCATCCATGCACACATTCTCACAAAGACATTCTCACACACACACACACACACACACACACACACACATACACACACACACACACACACACACAGACACACACACACATTGGCAAAACATGACAAAAACACACAGCAGTCATGAGATTTGACAAACTACTCCCCACTCAGTAGGAAAACATTTGGGCATTTATATCTAGTGCAATCCCAGCAACACAACTCAGCATAGCTACGCCATTTGTACAGCATAAACATTTTGGATGATTATATATAATTACTTTGAGGCGTGCAACTCTCTCCTGCTCTCTCTCTCTCTCTCTCTCTCTCTCCCTCTCTCTCTCTCTCTTTCACACACACACACACGCACACACACACACCACACACACACAGCGACCCTGAAATACGCAATGCTCAATGATTCCTATATAGGAAAGGAAAGGAAAGTGTTTGCTCAGTAATAACTTCACTGAAATCAGCTCAGCAGCTCTCAACCATGCCAAGATATCTGTCAAATAAACGCCCCAATTAAAGAGACATTAAAGGCAGACATTTTTGAGTTAAAGTTACAACTTAATTCCCTAATCCCCAGAATGTGTGTGTGTGTGTGTGTGTGTGTGTGTGTGTGTGTGTGTGTGTGTGTGTGTGTGTGTGTGTGTGTCTGACAATCTACACCACATTCCCATACCTGCTCTGCCTGCTCCACATCACTACTCCGTGTCCTTGGCAGCCAGACAGCCTGTCAGTCAGCAGGGGTTGCAGCCGTGGGAGTGTGTTGGTGTGTGTGTGTGTGTGTGTGTGTGTGGGTATATGTTTGTTTGCCTACGTGAGGACAGAGGGTGGTCACGGCCCAGCGCAACAGGACTGCACTGTAAAATGTTGCAGAACCTGTTTAAGAGTGCGTCCCTCGTATGAGTCACACACTCTTTCAGCGCCATAGACTCAGACATTAATCAGTGTTGAGTCATACCTTGTCCAACAGTAATGCCACACACAGAAAGCCTATTGTAGTGTTTCCATTTCATTTTCTTTGTTTTTTACAGCAGGGACTACAAGTGTGCTGAGCTTGACTTTGACCTTCCTTCCTTTGTGTGTGTGTGTGTGTGTGTGTGTGTGTGTGTGTTGGGGGTGGGGGGGGGGGGGGGGCTTGTTTCATTCCTTGTGTGTTTGTGGCTGTCTGTGTTACGGTTACTGTATGCATGTCAGAGTCTATGTCAGCCAGTGCCATAATGCATATGCACAGGAAGCATTTGAGCCCCTTTAGAGTAGCAACATATGGAATGAGATTTCACCTTCTTCTCCTAAAGGACAGTAAGGAGAAATGAGCTGAGATAAGAGTGACACTCTTTGATCTCCTCAGCTAAAGCCTCAACATGCTTACTGGATCCTATCCCAACAGATCTTCTTAAGGCTGCTCTCCCTCTACTGGCTGAGACAATTCTTAAACTCATGATGAAACACTGATGTCTGAGCCTGGCCTAACTCATTTACTTCCTCTGTCCACAGTCATCTCTCCTGAGTGTCATCCCTGCCTCCTACCCTGAGGACAGCAACCAACACTATGGGAGGCCTGTGCCAGGACCGACTCCCCTTCCATAAGACTTTGTGACTGACCCCACTCACAATGGCACTGTCAAATGGACCCTTATTGTTGCCCCCATGACCCATCTCACTGCCTGAGTTTAACACTATGTCTGGCCACTACTACACTGTCCAGCCATAATTCCTGATAACCACCTATGGACTGTCTACCATGTAATGTAAAGTGGGATAATACTCTGGAACTATTATGAACCTTAGCTAAAACCATGGACATCTTGTAGTCTATCATGGTTACTACTGATTGTACGTCTCCTGCATGACCCCTGGCAGTTGGGTTAGCCTCTTGAGTCGTGGATCTGCCCAAGGTTTCTTCCTAGACTAACTAAACACAAGGGAGTTTTTCCTTGCCCCTGGTGCTCCTTCTGTAAAGCACCACAAGACAATACTATTTTAAAAGGCGCTGTGTAAATAAAATTGAATTGAATTGAATTGAAAAGGTTGCCATCTTGAGAAGTTGCACTTTAATTGCACTTGAGACATGAGACATAAGGAAGATAATGACTCTTTGTTCCCAATCGATTGTGCTAACACTGCTGAGATCTTAATAAGAGCTGATAAGTTTCAAATGACACAAAGGGAAACATTTCTGATACAAGAACCTTTTTCCTTTGGGTTTGTGTTTGCATGTATGTGCAAGCTTTTTTTGTACTAGATGTGAACCATGGAATTTGTAAGTAATCGGCCATTTCATCTCTGCAATGGGTTTCCTCAGTGTTTTTCAGAGCGATTCATTAGTAACAACCACAGGATTTCATTAGTACTAACCACTACCACCTGTTGTGCAGTTTTGTTTTGAGTATCACTCACTCTCTCTCTCTGTCTCTCTCTTTCTCTCTTTCTTTCTCTCTCTGTCTCTCTCTGTCTCATCACCAAGTCACTCAGCAGGCTCATTAGGAGTCCCAGCCAAGCCACTCGCAAAGGAAAATCTGACTCAGGAATTCCAGAGATTACTTCAGAAGGGGACAGAGAGACAGACAGAGAAAAAAGAGGGAGAGAGAGAGAAAGAGAGAAAGAGAGAGAGAGAGACTGGCAAATATTTTACTGTAGTCATTCTGTAAACCTTGCTTGGCCAGAAACCATATTGTCACCAGTAAGTCCTTGGAACCTCACGTACATTCCTCGTACACACAAAACTGGCCTTGTGGTTATCCTTAGGTGGGCCTAGATCTGATCCAGTCTTATGAGAATAAGCTGTCCTGATGGACCACAGCCAGATGAGGATCACAGACCACCACCCTCTCTACCCTGTCTGATGAAGGGACATCCATCCATCATCCAGGCCAATGGAGAAATGATACTCCTATATAAATCAGCAAACTCCTAAATAAATCAGCAGGAACCAGGCATTCAAACAAACAGAGAATATGCACACACATAAAGACTTAGGCATTCAGGACACAGACTCACTCAGTGCAACTCTACACAACTGAGTCAGCGAATACAGTGGGAGATGTTTATTGAACAGGAGAGATGGTTGGAAAAACTCTTAGTTATCCATACTCTTATCCTTCACAACAATTTCTAGATTCATTCACAGAGGCTACTATATGTATTTTCCCTTAAGCATGCTGGGATTTGTAGTGTAAGGTCAGGTCTTTTATGAGAGTCAGGTGCAGTCAAAGACTCCAGCCTGGCAGGTGTTCCTGTCCGTCCTCAAGCAACAACCTCGGCACACGTAAACAAGTAAACACAAATAAACACATCACCAGGCGCATGTCTCACACAGAGGTCGGACAGCTGGGGGCTGACGTGTGTATGTGGCTAGAGTTAATAGTGTGTGTGTGTGTGTGTGTATGTGTGAGTGTGCGCACACATGTATGTGTGTATAATCTCTTATAATGATTCATGGTGTGTGTCTTCTTGCATTATCCACCATTCCTTAAGCCTGAGTTAGTAAACTAGAGGGTGAAGGAGCGGATAATTCTCAGTGTATCCACACACACACACACACACACACACACACACACACACACACACACACACACACTGGCACAATACAAACATAGACTTGAGCAAGGTTTAGTACACCGTGACGATGTCGTCAGGGTTCGTTCTGCACCCCTAGCTGGTAAACACTGACCTCACACACATGCTCTGTAAATATTTACAGCACGCCAAACAAGCAAGAGCTGAGGAGTCGTCAGACCTCAGCCATCACTTGAGGAGAACAGCACAGCAACATGTCTTCTCTCACTTTATCCCTCTCTTTCTCTCTCCCTATATATATATATATATATATATCCCTCTTTTCTCTCTCTCCCTCTGTTGTGATGAAAAAGGCGGCATCCAATTCAATCCAAGCCTTAGGCCAAGAGAACGCAGTGTGTGACACAAAGAAAACACACAGGCTGGTGTATTAGCTCTGATAACACATCAGAGGTCTGTTTCGCTTGGTTTCTCTCTCTCTCTCTCTTTCTCTCTCTCTCTGTGTCTCTCTGTCTCTCTCCCTCCCATTCCTTTCTCTCTCTTTCTCTCTCTCTGTCTCTCTCCCTCCCATTCCTTCTCTCTCTTTCTCTCTCTCCAGCTCATTTCTAGTCCGTTAGCCACACTCTCTTTCCAGGCCACAGGATTCATAGCCAAGAGTTACATGGTCAAGGAGGTGTGTGAGTGTGTGTGTGTATGTGTGTATGTGTGTGTGTGTGGTGTGTGTGTGTGTGTGTGTGTGTGTGTGTGTGTGTGGTGTGTGTGTGTATGTTTTGGGTGTGTTTGTGTGTCCGGGGGTTTCCAGCTCTATGTTACTTCTCTTCAAACATTAAATGGCAGCAACCTCCCTCGCTTTAACCTCTTTCCCTCTCTCCTTCCTCTCCCTCCATCCTGCTCTCTCTCTCTCTCTTTCTCTCTTTCCCTCTCTCTGCTTTTTAGGCACACAACAAACACACCAACAGAAACTTCTGGAAGTGGCGAGAGTGGGAGACGAAGGACAGTGGAAGAGCAGGCCCCGGCAAACAACGACAAAAACAGCAGCCAGAGACGAAGAGTGGAAATGGGTGGCGGTCAGAGGAACTGGAGGCCCTTCCTGCTGTAATCACGGGGCCAAGGGTTTCCTGGCATTGTGAAGGGACTTCAGAACCATTAACACACTCACACATACACTGATACACACACACACACACACACACACACACACACGCACGCACGCACACACACACACACAATCACAGAGATTTACTCAGCCAAAGACACAATATAGGGCACACACACAGAGTAAAGATAGGTGCCACATACACACGCACATGACACACACTCAATAATTAACACACAAATGCAAAAACACAATCATTAACACTGAGATACCGACACACACACACACACACACACACACACATAAGCACATAGATGACTGGGGGGCAGGAAGAGCTTCATTGTGATCCTAGAGCCCGGCTGCTGATAAACACTTCATTATGAAATCTAGAGGACACTGTAAATATTTGCCCGCAGTTATCACCCTGTCTTATCAGCGCGTGAACTCCTGACACCCCATAGGATTGCCAGCCCTTTATTTTCTTAATGACCGCAGGCCCGCCTGATAACTTCACTTAAATGGAGCTGTGACAATGCCGCCAGCTCTCTTCTGAAGGAGGACAAACACAAACACACAAACACACACACACACACACACAATCTCAGCTCTGTGGCACTGTCTTGCGTTTTTTCAGCATCTTTTTTTCTCTTTTTTTCTCCATCACTCCTTTGATCTCATTCTGTCCCTTGACTCACCTGCCAGATTTGTCCATGCAGTGCCACGCCTCAGTGTAACAAACACCTTCTGGCCCCTAGCCTGTCTGTGGGAAGGAGGACATGATCTGATCTGCGATCAGTTGTCTTTGGCCAAGCAAGCCTCACACGCATTGCTCAAACAAGGACCACATCAGCAGACTGATCCTCACTCACCCCTTTGCTTATCCAGCTGATGATTGGTTAGCAGGTTGCTAATGTGAAAGGACAAGACTTCTAGTATTACAACACAAGAATTCAACAACTAACCAATCATACATAAGAGGGTGAGGCAAAGCTGAAGTTAAACCTGATACTCCCCTGCAATGCAATTCATCCGTTCCTCGGCTTTACCATATAAATGGTAGGGAAGCTCAACCTATGCCAATCAAATCAAATAATTACAGACGAAACAAAGATTAGGTCTAGTGCTGGAATCCAACAGGAGAAAAGGAGACACACATACAGTATATTCTGAACAGTGCTGAAGTCTGAGGAGAACAGGCCTTAAAGAGGACTATACCAGCTGACTGCAGTGAGTAGCAATGTGACAGTGGTTAACGGCAAATTACCCTGGGTGCAGCACGCTGACTTTGCAACACTTGCCAGATTCGGGCTTAGTCAGGGCTAGTTCAAGGCCAGAGTCGCTTGGCCTCAATAGCTTGTTGTAGCATTAGTCAACCAGGTAGCTAGAGTTAGTTAGTAGCTTGAGCTGACACTCTGCTATGTTCAAACGCCCCAAAAGGCCTGCTTATGAGCACTTCTAGCCAGCCAGTCTTCCTGACAATAGAGTGGCTCCAGGTCTGAGCTGGCCCAGGTCTACGCCTTGTCACCCCCCTACAGGAGCAGGCAGTCAGGAAACTCCAGAGTGTGAGTTGGCTAATCATTCACTCTCTGCTATACAAACGCCACCACAGTTAGTTACAGTCCACAAACCCTTCTTCAGTTATTATCAGACGCAGCCAGCTGCTCAGAGAGATTAACGGCAGCCAACAGATCTGACCTAGGGTCAGTTATAAAGTAGGTCTCTCTCTAGACGATGGCCTGGTCAGGTAGGCAAGGCCAAGTTGAGGGCTGGGGGGTGGGGGACAGGCTGAGGAGGGAACAGCTGTCTCTCCAGGCCAACAGTGAGGCAAGGCAAGACGAGTGGAACACAACAAGAACAACACTCTCAGCTCAGCCCAGACACGCTCAGGCCCAGAGCTGCTCTCAATCCCTCAGTGATTTATATGACACAGAGAGAGAGAGAACCAGTAGGGGTGGAGGAGTGTGTGTGTGTGTACGTACAGACACAGAGTGACAGAGAGTTGGAGACTTGAGTCAGAAACACAGAGCTCAGACAGAGGAGGAGAGAGAGAGAGAGGGTTTTTATGCATGACTCCCACTTGATTAGACTGCTATGGGAGAAGAGAGACACGGCTGTACCTGATGTATATTGTTGGGAGAGGAAGGGTTGGTTATGGAGATATGTGTATGCCAATGAAAACATCTTACAAACACGGAAGAAATGCGCTGAGATTTTGTTTTTATTTATGTTTTTTTTTTTTTTTTTTTTCAAAAATGATTTATTGGGAGAAACTACAAAACATGTACAGTACAAAGTCAACAGTCTCACACTCAACTGTAGTGAACTGATTCCCCCCAAAATAATTACATCACAACTTGGGTTGCCTTTTTTTGTCCGTTGCCTTTTTAGATACATTCAAACAGCTTTACTTCTGATAAAGTAGTCAAACAGAGTACATAGTGCGCGTCCATCCCCCTGTACCTAACTATGTACATACAAAATGTGTTCAACATTACCATCCCGTCCAGCAAGTTTGGAAAACTCAGCCCATTCCCATATGAAAGGAGAATCAGGAACAAGTAAAACAAGTGAAAGGGAGCCATAATAGTAATAATGTAAAAAGGCTTCAGTTGTTTTCTTTAAAGTTGTAATGGTTTTCCTTTTTAAAATGTTTATAGCTAGTTTTTTTCTCTTAAATACAAGTGGTAACAACCTTCCAAGGATAAACTCAGAAATTGAGACTACATTCAACTTGAGTAAAAAAAGAGATAGAAAAGAAATATAATTACATGTAGGAAAAATACTTTATTTGGTGAATCTTAAGGCATGTAAGACTGATCCCCATAGTGTCTTTTAACACTGGGGCAACATGGGCTTGCTACATTCTTGAGCACGTGGCTGGAATCACAGTGTGACCGCGTGCAATAATAGATAACAGGAGTAGAAAAAAAAAAATACTTTTTTTGGTTAATTGGTGATGTTTTTTTAACATGTGGGATCTCTTAGACTGGTGATATGTGATATGGATGTGTAAAAAAGTAAGGCTAGTTTGGACGGTCTTGGGGGAAAAAAAACAAAAACAAATAAAAAAAAACAAAAAAAAACAAAGACAGGAAGAAAGAATAAACCCACATTGTTTGTACATTCTACTGACTCCACTAGAGAAACAAATCTAGGGATTCGCCAAGGACAGAAATAGGCCTTCCACAGCACAGACAAGCAACCTCCAGCAAATCACGCAAACTTTTGTTTGTTGTTTTTTTAATAAACGTAAACAAGGAAACAAAAATTAATGAAATAAATATCACATACAATATCTTAAATTAAGATTTTTTTACTCATTTACAATAAAATAACGAAGTGAAGTTACAAAAGAGACCAAACAACAAAAAAATATATATTACTGTGAGAAGAACATACACTCCACTTACTGTAGATTAATAATGGCGATCATAATTTAAACATAAAAGAATATATCTATTGCTTCATCATACTCGATAAATACAGTCTGGACAATTACCAATGTAGCCTATACTTTTCACAAGATAATAAATAAGTTAAATAGTCCATAGCCAGTTATGCACCGCTATGCAATCACTCAGAACATCTAAAAAAATATATATTCAACCAACAGCAGTGATCTCCCGCACAAACCTCAACACAAGAATGCTTGAACTAAGCAAACACACTACCCAACCGAACCACTGCGTGGCGCTGTGAACCAGGTAAAAGTTTTGGAATGGAAGTTTTTAAGCTTTCAAGAAAAAAAAATAAATCACACATACTTTTGAAGCTGTGAAGCTGTTACACTTGTGTCAAGGCATATTCTTGGTAGGATGCAGGAAAATCTAAAACCGCTAGGTTTCTCTCGTTCGTAAAGAAAGAAAGATAGAAAGAAAAAAAAAAAGTCTTGTATACGACTCCGGAAACAGGTCTTGATAAGACCTAAAAAGACAGCAATCTGCTGCAGCTCAAAACATAAGTCACCGGTGGAATGCCTTCTATTGATAGCTACATGTAGTTATCAAAAACATACAGACAAACGAACTAATGCCATATCAAAAAGACAAGACAATGTCATCTGTCTCTAAAGTTTAAAGCAGATGTAATTCTGTCAAACGTTACACGTCGTCAGAGGTGTCACCGTCCAAAAACAGCGGTGAGTGCTGGAATTTCAAGTCCTCCTCATACTAAACAAGGTATAAAAACAAACACACCACATGCAAAAGCGATTGAACTTAATCATCTGAAATCGACAGCCTGCTGAAGATTGGCAAACGTCTGCCGGCATCCAAACTGGGAGATTCGGATCCGCTCAGACTTCCAGAAGAACTTAGGGACCCGCTTGCATAGCTCTCCCGGTCTGAGATGGAGTCAGGGGGGCTGGGGGGCGAGTCGAACACCGGCGACTCAGAGAGGCGATGAAGGGAGGACTGCAAGTGGCTCATGTTGTAGGGGGGAGAGGGGGGGCACACGGTCGAGAGGTTCCCAAAGTAAGCACCATTAGAGTGATTGGCGTAGCTGTTTTGAGCATGCACCGCCAGTGGAGCGAGTAGGGCCTTGAGCTCTTGCCCGGGGAAGGAGAAGGCACTGTTGACGCACGCCAAAGTGTTAGGCGACACATCCTCGTAAAAGTTTTGGGGGCAAGAGCTGTTGGTGGAAGGAGGTGGCGGGGTGCGGGACGTGGGGCTCTCGATGAGCGGCGAGTCAAGTCCGTGTTGGGTGGCAAAGCCCGAGAAGCTTACACTGTGATGCAGCTTTGGTCTCTCTCTGAAGGGCTGTGGCACCTCTCTCTGACCATAGCCTCCGCACAGCTCCCGAGCGGACTTGGATTCTCCCTGCATGTTGGCATTGGCTGGGGCTGGCCTGCGTTCGTCAGCGTTGTGGATGAAGTGGCACCGGGGACCATACGGGCAGAAACCGATGGTGTGGAACGTGCGGCATGGCTCGGTTTTGTACTTGGGGTGGCGAGACAGACTCCTCAGCTCGTGGTAGCCATGCGCGAACTGGCACTTCTCGCCGTACTTGCACGCTCCATTCTCTTCAAACGGGCGGCATAGCTCTGTCTTGTAGCGGGTGGAGTTGATTTGAGAGCCCGGCTTCTGCTGCAGAACCTGGAGCTGTTGGCTGCGCTCCCCGTTCTCGCTGTATGCACGGTCACGAAACTTGTTTTCCTTGTTCATGATGGTGGTATTCGAGCTGCCATTTACTACTGAGCCCTCCTTCAAGTTGCTGTAAGAGCCTGCTGGGTACTTGTTGCTGTTGGTCACTGAATCCACGTTACTGGTCGAATTTCTGCGGAAAAATCCCGGGGTGTAGGAGCAGTTGCTGGAAGTAGACGTTGGAGCCCCTACGGCTTTCTTGTCCAACATACTGTTGATGTGAATTGCGTTAATGTTCAGACTTTTCTCCTGCTGTGGACAAAAGCGAACAGGAAACCAGTTAGAAAGTTCAGCACAACACTCCAAATCATTTCCAACACCGCCAAAGTCATTTCATCTTACTCTCGTTATATCTGCATGCACTAGACCTAATTTAAAGCTAATTTGGCTATAACAACTCCGATTTGCAACTCTGATTTGCACGCAGTGATCAAGACATGTCGTGGTATGCAGTGCAGTTTGACTTTCGGCTAATGGACTAGCCTTGCAACCAAGCCTGCCAATAACATACAAACTTTTGAAGCAAGCATTTTACGCCTAAGTTTTTACTGGTAAAAAGTTGCAAAATGACACGTATCGCCGAGATATACCTTGTACAGCATGTCGATGTCGTAGAAAGCGGACAGGATAGTTGCAGACATTTCTTTTTCGGAACTTTTCTGCCGTAGTTGATCTCTCATGGGTGGACCGACCAGGATCCTTGAGCGCACAGCACACGAGGCAAACTTTTTTTTCTATGAATTTGCCACGACTGCTGCTTTTGGGTGCTCCGCGTAACGTGAAAGAATGGAATTCCACAGAGTGATTGCTCACACTGCAAAGAGAAAAGGATAAGTTCCTCGTTTTGTGTTTTGTGTTTTTATTGCGGGATGTCCTTCCTCTGTGAAGTGCCGAGCTTGAATGCTGCAGTCGCCCAGTCTCTTCCTCACATGAATATAAATGCTTCGCCACAGCAGTGTCTCGCTGAGGGCGGAAAACTTAGGCGTCACGCCCCCTCTATTTGAAGGAAGCTTTTCTGGTTGGCCATCATCCACACCCCTCCTACAAGTTTGCTGGGCTCTCATTTCTCTTTCGTGATTCCTTAAAGCTGGGGGGTCGTAGATCAAACTCCACTGAGCAGCGGGAATGCATCAACATCTGCCTTTCCTAAACTGCACAGCCTTGGCCTGCTCTAATGATAATGCTCGAATTTTCGGAGGAAGTTTTCCTGAATCTTTACTGGATGCGAAACCCCATGGCATGTGTAGGCCTTATTTAACTATGCGCAGCAAACAGAAATAGGCTCAGAGGCTTATTAGTTAAAGCGCTACACATTTTCAGTATTTTATTTTTTGACATGAAAATGCCACACTGTATTCAAAACATTTGTCAATGATGTCGCTTAGAAATCTCTGCCTCACTTGAACTTAAACACAAAAGTCAAACAACCAGGCTCGCAAGCAGATTCAACTATACATTGTTTGAAACGCTGAAAAGTAAATCGATCAAATAAATGCTCTGCCGCTGACAACCTTCGAAATAGTGTTACACTTATACTGTTTTCTCTCGCTTGCTTGAGCGAGTGTGGTAGACTAGAACACTCCCTCCTGTGTGCGCGTGTGTAATAATGGAGGGAAAAGAGGGAAGTGGAGCGTGCTACTGCAGATCTCCAGTCTGCCACCGAGTAGCATTCCTCGGGTTACGGCGGTTGCATAATCAACAACTACACTGAGTAAATTGTACATTAGGTTCGATGTAGCCTACGATAAACAAGTTAGGAATAGAAATCCAGTGTTTCCCCTTGCACAGACCTGACCCAGTTTCAAAAGTATAGTATATATGGCAAACATAAAACTTGAAATGTGTTGGAAAAAAATAAAGCTTATTATAGGCTATTTTAATCAAGTGAAACAATATAGCTATTTTAGATTAACAAGCCAATGCGTTATAATATAAATAGTATTGTCCCCAAGTTAAGTTTTCCTGTTATCAGTAACATTTGCAAAGTCCTGTAGGTACCAGTCCTATAGCAAGTGGGTGACACAGATTTTAGCTCGTGTTCAAGTTCTTGGAAACGTGTTGCTTTGTGAGCTCACAGTGACTGCTCACTCTCGTAGCCTACTGTAAAGGCAAACAACAACCTGAGAGCAAAATCATGTCAAGTCATCCAGCGAATGCTTTGCAATCTCACGGTGCAATACTGCCCTCTACAGACGGTATCCCGTTCGACAAGACGAAGACAGTCTTCAGCGCCACCCCAAGTACGACTTGAGAACACATCTTAAATTCCACCCAATCTGCATTCACCAGCGAAACAAGAAGTAAACATTCGTCACAGAAATAGAGGTAAACAATTAGGCCAAAGTTTACATAACGTGCCGGGCTGAGTAAATACGCTTTCACCTTAGTTTAGTTCATGTTATGTCGAACGCACGCGCCTATCACAATGACGGTAAAGGCAAACTTCATGATTGAAACCTCAAGCAACCCACTAAGCAAATATCCATCCGCAGAGGAAAAAGAAGAGGAAAAAAACACCTCCTCTCGTCACATACTGTTTTTATTGGGGAACGCTCAGGCGCTCCAAAACATTACATCACTTTTACAGTAAAACAACATGGCCACTACAAGCGCCCGCGGCACAAAGCAGCTGTCTCCAGAGCGAAGCGCGCGCTGGACACAGGGGCTCTTGTGTGCTGTGGGATTGCGTAACCGGGCAGAGCAAGGGGCGCATTCTGCCCGATTTCTTTTTCTAGTAGCCTAACGCAGGGCGTATCGAAAAAATACCACAGCTCTGCCTAAGGACAAAAATACCTTGCATACGAGAAATGTTCTGAAACCGGGGGAAAACCAGCCGATGTGTCTGGAAGGACAACGCTTGACTTTTTATGATTTTACTTGTCGCTTTACTCCTGTGAATCTGAGTAGGTCTATCTGGCCCCTAAAACTGGTTGAACAGATCGGTCATTTTGAGTGCTGGTCCTGATAAGAGTATTGCAGAGCAGTCTCTGTGCGACTCTGCCCCCAAGGCCTGGGACTTGGAGAGATGGTGGGATTCGATTAAGTAAAGACATAACCTACTCAAGCTCACACACCCGAGGTCATTTTCCATCAGTTCAAATGAAAAACACTCACACGAGCTCCCGAGGCACGCAAATGTGATAAAAACAGCATTTTATTTGAATTAAAACAGTCTGGGGACATATGGTTCGCATAACATTCATTTACAATCTAACTTTAAAATATTCAAAACAGACTGATTTTCTGAGTCCTCATGTATTGGTGCACAAACACAAAAAGAAACCAACCTACATGTACATGACGAGAATATGCGACCGCATTCTGTTCATAACCAGGCACTGGTTTGTGAACCAGTAATGCAAAGTTTCAGCTGTGGACCGCTGAGCAATAACACCAGTGGGTTGAGAAGGCGCTTCTTCTTTCTGTCATTCTCCCTGGGCCTAATTAGGCCAGCGCACACGGGGAGCAAGCACCTTTCCATTTTGAAAGTGGCTTTTGCATACATGCTCTGTTCGCCTTCAACAAGATAGTCCTCTTCACATGGTGATTCATGGTGTTCAACCACTTGGAATAAAATAAACCTTACACAAGTGGTTTCAATTCCTCCCACTTGCATTCAAGCAGATTGCGAAATTCACAAAGAGTTCCTGTGTCGATGCGACCAGGTCTGACACATCACTCAAACACAAACACACACACACAAGCATGCACACACACGCAAATAAACAGGTAGCCACAGGTGTTTCCTCACAGGTCCTCTCTCTTTTGTTTGTAAAACAGCACCGAGAGAAAGAGCGCGAGCTGCTCTCTGTCAGGTCACAGGAGTGTCCTCAGACCTCCGCTGGACTTTCCTGAAGACGCATCTCGAGCTCTGAGAGGCTGAGCAGGACTGAGTTCCTGGCAAGACTCTGAATAACAAAAAATACCTCATCAGCATTTACTGTCTGCCGGGTGTGTGACTTACAAACACACTCAGGGGTGGTGGTGTTGGTGGTGGGGTTTGGTATTACAACACATCGAAACTGCCATTTCCTCTTTTTTTCCCCTTCCCTTTCCGACGTTAGGTAAACAAACTGGAGAGGAGAAGCAATGATGACTCTTGCTCACAGTAGAAATGGACCAAGGAGATGTATGACTGGGAATAAAATCAAGATGTTTGTAACTGCACTTAATTACAGATGGAAATATGCAAAAAAGAACAAAAAAAGAACAAACAAAAAACCAACAAAGTAGTATTAAGGAAACAAACAAAAACACTTTCCAACATGGCATTCAGGATATGAATTTTTCTCTTCTTTGTCTCTGTCCCAGGTGGGTTATGCGTGACACACTTCCCACCTTTTTGTGTGTGTGTGCGCGCATGTATGCTTTCAGTGTGGCTAGTCCATAATGCTCCTGTATCAGTTCATGAGGTGTGTTCAAAAGCACTGGCTGAGGATGCACATAGTTGGCAGTGTTGCCCCTTAGCCTGAAAGGAAGTTCTGCTGCAGCAGTCCCAGCACGCTGAGCGCCAAGGCTGCCCGCTCCTTCTGCACACTCACCCTAGCGTGCTCGAGGGTGGCAGAGAACTGGGGCAGGGCGGGCAGTGCCTCCAGTGCCCGGTCTGACGCCTGGGCCTGCCTCTGTGCCTGCTCAGACAAGCGGCGCAGCTCGGCTGGAGGGATGCCAGCTGGGTCCAGGCCCGAGACCAGCGCCGCCAGGTGAGTGTGCAGCAGCCGCGCCCACTGCAGAGGCTCCGCCCACAGGTTCAGATCGCCCTTCTCAAACAGGAACTCTTCATCCTGGTCGGGCGAGACGGGGAAAATAGTCAGTGCGACACCAATGCGCCTCCTACTTGGCTAGATCTAATTTTAGGTGGTTGTGAAGGCTAAATTAAAACATATTTAAGAGTTCCCCTGATTTCAATTAAATCTCTATGAAATGGTTTTTCATAGAGAACATGAAAAAGTTTTGCTTAGATAAAATCTGATAAACATCTTCACTCTTTTAGTCCAAGTCTTTCTTCCACACCAGCACAGCACAAACCAGCTGCCTGTCGACCCAAAGCTGCTTTACGAACTTCCCCTTACTGCCGAGGCTGGAGCTTCCTGACAGAGGCTGGCACCACCTGCCCTAGGGCCAGCAGGTCACATTCCCCTACGGCAGGGGTGTGTGGGTGTGGGTGTGTGTGTGTGGGGGGGGGGGGCATAACTGAACTGGGGCCGCTGGGACCGCCACCACCGCCACCTCGCTAAGGGGCTTTACATGAAAGGGCCAGTGGTGTGCTGGGGCTGAAGATTTGTGTAATCCCACACAGGCTAAGGTGAACTCAGCTGGCCAGTGGGCAGGCCTGCTGTCTCTGGTGCACCACTGTAGCTCCAGAGGGGCCCGTATGAAAAATGACACCCGAGCCGAAAGATGGCTTTTCCATGGTTTCATGATTACATCTCACCAGTAATGAACAAACCATATTTACATTAACTGAGCTCAGCTTCAGAATTTATATGGGAATGTATGAACATTACATCCCATTTGTGGCTTGTCTGGTAGGACATTAGTGGAATTATGTTTACAACTTCTCAAAACACTGTGGTCATAATTTCTCTATCCCAATTATTATTCTTTTTGTTTTGTTTTTTAAAAAGTCTTTTCTCTCAAAGTTGACCACTTTCACTCTGATTTCTTGACATTCACCATTTAGCCCCCACGTTACGCTAGGTTCAGCAAATCTAGCTGAATTTTAGCAAATTTAGCTAGCTTGACTGGATTCAGCTATGATGCACTTTGTAACAATCACACTAGAAGGGAGCTAATGACTGTTTTAATCATGTCCAGATGGGGTTGTTTTTTTTTCAGATCCCTGTTGTTAAGACCTCCCCCCACCCCCCCTCGCCACCCCAACCTCAGTCCTCATCCTGTCCACAACTGTCTCAATTGTGCTCACCGCATCAACGTCCTCCTCTGAGCTCGCGTCCAAACCATCATCTCCCAGCAACCACTCGGCGAGGGTCATCACGCCGACAGCCACCTGGTCCCACACCTGGAAGAGCCGACAGAGCAGGGCCACGCCCAGCCGTAGGGCCACTGGTGGGCACAATGCCCCCGCCGCCACGTCTGGAGGAGACAGAGAGGAGAGGAGAAAGGGATGAGAGGGGAGGAAGACTGGGAATACTCCTCAGATACTCTGGAATAATCCTTAGATACTCTGGGAATACTCCTCAGATACTCTGGAATAATCCTCAGATACTCTGGAATAATCCTTAGACACTCTGGGAATACTTCTCAGACACTCTGGGAATACTTCTCAGATACTCTGGGAATACTCCTCAGATACTCTGGGAATACTCCTTAGATACTCTGGGAATACTCTTTCTGTGACTTTATGTCTGCCATGCACAGAGCCCATTGTATCCTTGAGGATTCTGTATGTATGCCTTCTGCTCGGACTATGTATGGCTGGGTCATTGTGTTTCTTTATGCATGTGCTTGTGTGTATGGGTATGTGCATGCCTGAATGTGTGTGTGTGTGTGTGTGTGTGTGTGTGTGTGTGTGTGTGTGTGTGTGTGTTTAATCAATGAGACAGCTCAGTGTCTGGCCAGTGATGCTGGGGGAGCAGTGGACTGCTGTTTTCACTGGCTCCCACATGAAACGGCCATAAAAGCGCACACTGCTGAGATAGGGGCTCAGAGGCAGGGCCAGGAGACAGCGCCGGCCGCCACAATCACCTCGCAAGACAAAGAAGAAACACTGGCTAAGGAACAAAGTGGAGGGGAAGCGCATGTGAATAACATTTGTGTGCTTGTGTGTGTGTGTGTGTGTATTTGTGTGAAAAAAAGCGAGCGAAAGCGAGCACATGTGTTTGTGGTGTGTGTGTGTGTTTGCATGCATGTGTTCTTAATGCTAAACCTGGTCTCAATCTCTCAAAATCAGGGTGAACATAATGCAAGACCGAGATACAAGATTGATGTGTCTTTCACTTCATTTTTCGGGCCAACTGTGTGTGTGTGTGTGTGTGTGTGTGTGTGTGTGTGTGTGTGTTCTCTTCTCTGAGAGGCCCACAGCTATTTTCTGGGAAACATAACAATAATTCATCCAACCAATCACACACACACACACACACACACACACACACACACACACACACACAGGCACAGGCACAACTAGATATATGTATACACACACACTCTCAAACATATCTCAAACATATGCACCCATAAAAGCCACAATCACTCTGCTGATAGTGCTGCTGTTACTGGTGGATGGGCAGAAACGGGGGATAAGGAGGGGGAGGGGGAGGGGGAGGGGGGGGGGATGACGACCCTCTCACTCGTTCACTCTCCCTGACGACTACAAGCAAAGGCTTTAATGACCCCAATTGTCTATGCATCAAAGACCTCCCCACCCATATGCGAGTGTGTGTGTGTGTGTGTGTGTGTGTGTATGTGAGAGAGAGTGTAAGTGCATCTCAGTGTGTTGCTTGCAGGCCTAAACTAAACAACACTCTTGACTTCAAAAGCCAGTCATGGTCTGTCAATCACACTGACAGTCACACAAGGCAGGATACACAGCAGCATAGCACCTTCTTTCCACCACATCAGTGATTTTTATGACACACACACACACACACACACACACACACAGTTAAACACACTGAAGATGCCAGTGTCCAAGACAATTAAACAGATTGAACCAGATAACTAAAACAAACACACACACACACACACACACACACACACACACACACACACACACAGTTGTGAGTGTCAGCTAGACTACTGATAGTGAAGGGGGTGTTGGTTTTCATTTGGGCTAAAAGTGAGATACTGGTTGACGTGAAGGCTTCAAAACCACAGGGACGTGTAAACTAAAACTCCAAAGCACTCCGCACTCACTGCCATTTACAAACGTGACAAGATCTCGCTTTTCTTTCTCCTCTCTGCAACGCCCCTCTGGTTTTGTCAGTCTGAAATGGCTCTGATCTCACTCAAGCCACACACACACACACACACACACACACACACAACACACACACACACACACACAAACACACCCACCCACCCACCCACACCCACACCCACACCCACACACAGTTACTCATACATGCACGCAAAGTCCAACTCTGTACACACACTGAGTCTGGAGAGCTGGCCAGTGTCCAGTGGGGCTTAAAGAGAGGGATAGGCACAAAAGCACACATTAAGACATAATAGAAACTCAAGCCTCTTTCTCTCTCTCTCTCATGCACACAATCTCTCTCCCTCCATCCCTCTGAGGTTTCACACTCCTCCACCACCATGGCCGCTGTCACGGCCCCAACACCGCTCTTCTTTCACTATTGCCTTTCTTCTTGCCTTTCTTCTCCTTCTGCTCTCTTTCTTCCTCTGTCTTTATTTAAGTGCGGGGCGTGTTTGCATGGGTTGTGTGTGTGTGTGTATCTGTGTGTGTCTCTGTGTGTGTAAGAGTGTGACTAAAAGTCCATATGCCTCTTTTGCTAAGTCAGGGAAAAGTGGTTTGTTTGTGTGTGTGTGTGTGCGTGTGTGTGTGCCTGCGTGTAAACATCCACAAGCCTCCCTTGCCAAATCACTGAGAGCATGAGTTGAGTGTGCTGATGAAATTATGAGCAGATGCAAAGCTGCACGGCTGGACGAAGAAAGAGGAAGGAGAAAGAGAGAGAGAGAGAGAGAGAGAGAGAGAGAGAAGTGGACCCTGGTCCAGACCTGCTGACCCAGACAGATGTGTCTGCTGCTAGCTCTGCACTGGACACTCAAAGCATACATACAGGCCCCCCCCCCCCCCACCCACACACGAGTGTCAATTTCACCGTTTTCTTCTCCTTTTCAGCTAGCCAACATTTTTCTTTAGCACAAACACTGTGATATGACAGGCACATATACGGTATGTCATGAGTCAGTCACATTTGCATATGTTTACCCAGCTTGTACTGCCACAGCAATTGGGATTTCACATTTGCTGACTGAATAATAGTTTCCCTTCAAAGACAATAAAAAGCTCAATAGATCTCTCTATCTGTCTATCCATCCATCCATCCATCCATCCATCACACTGTTCCTGCCTCACACATGGCCTAAAGACATGGGCAAAAAAAGCCATTCATGTACTATCTATATGGATGATTATGCCGGTATGCATATGCGGTATGCATACGCATCAGGTCTAAGGTATGGGTAAGGAGGTGTAAGACTTATGAAATATGAACACACACCATAACCGTGCCATCTGAAGAGACACGGAAAAAATGCACACACACTCACAGACACACAGATGCACACATACTCACAGACACACAGATGCACACACACTCACAGACACACAGATGCACACATACTCACAGACACACAGATGCACACACACTCACAGACACACAGATACACACACACTCACAGATACACACACACTCACAGACACACAGATACACACACACACTCACAGACACACAGATACACACACACACTCACAGACACACAGATGCACACACAAGGCAACACAATGGCCTTGCTGAGGAGCTAGTGATTCATCCTCTCAGTGGCCTACTAACATGAATGCCACTCAGTCCAGAGCCTTTTTTTTTTCAAAGAGGGGTTTCATCCTCTGATTCGTTGCTTTTAGCCACACTCTCTCTCTCTCTCTCTCTCTCCATCTTTCTTTCACTCAGGAGAGCTGTTGGGAAGTTTGGGAGTGGGAGGCCAGTCTCTGCCAGATTCCAGCGGGAAAAGTGAGCGAACTTCCCGTAACTTCTGTAATCGATCTGTGGGAGCCACCGCCTGGAACTAATTAAAACAGCTCTCTCTTAAATAACGAGAATGAGAGAAGAGAGAGAGAGAGAGAGAGAGAGAGAGGGAGGGAGGGAAAGAGAGAGATTTGCTAGGCAGAAAATCCTTCGCTTGAGACCTTGCAGCTGGGGGGTGTCGGATGTCTACAGCAGAGTGTGTGCGTCTGGTTGTTTGTGCATTTGTGTGTGTGTGTGTGTGTGTGTGTGTGTGTGTGAGGGATGGGTGGTACTTTCAGTTGAGCCCAATGAAATCAGAGAGCTTGGTGGCTTTCCTGGTGTCATCAGGCTTTATATCGGCCTCTCTTTCTCCCCGTGTGCCGCTGTGTGTATTTGTGGGGCCTAAACACTCTTGCCTGCACACACGCACACACACATACACACACACACACACGCAAGCTCATGCACACACGCACACACACACACTCTCTGGCTCAGGTTCACCAGATAAGTGTTCTTCCTCTTCATTCTGAATTTATGCACGGGCACAAACACAACACATCTACACAGCTACACAGACAGAAACACACAAACACACACACACACACGTTAATGAGATCTTTAATCTGATCTGGTTAAGGCTAATGAAAGCCAGATGTTGGGTCCTGCCAGAGGAAGGCTGTGTTAAAAGCCCCCCCACACGTCACCTTTCCCTCCCTCAGCACTGCCTCAAACCCTCATAGCTCCTCATTACATTACACTGCAATGGCCAATACACTCACTACTGTGTGTGTGTGTGTGTGTGTGTGTGTGTGTGTGTGTGTGTGTGTGTGTGTACACCAACAAATACTGTAAAAAAAAAAAAGGCCGTTTTCACACTATTGACACAGATATGTTCATCCACACAGACGCAAACATTCCACCCCCACCCCCCCAAACACAAACACAAACACAAACACACACAAACACACACACACACACAAACTCAAACACAAACACAGACACAGTGAGCAGAGCTGCAGGATGCTTTGAGGTGAGGGAAAAGGTGCGAAAGAGAAACACTCATTTACAGCTCTGACTTCCTCCTGTTGCTCACGGGAATCAGGAAGTGAAAGCAGGCCCACAAACTGTGTCAGAGTGTGTGTGTGTGTGTGTGTGTGTGTGTGTGTGTGTGTGTATGTGTGTGTGTCTGCCTGTGCTCTTTCAGCCTGTCTATATAAAATACCAAAGGCCCAGAACACAAAGCTCCACCCGAAAACGAAATGGGTACAAAACAAACACAAACCGCGTGTGCAGCAAAGTCAACCTGGAGATAGCTGCACTAGCCACAGGTTTCATACTCACACGCATGCGCGCGCACACACACACACGCACGCACGCACACGCACACAAACACATACACACACCTCTATCAGCTCCAATCTGATGGCCAAGCAGACTCACACTCAGTGACTGACTGAGACAGACAAGACGTGTAGATATTTACATACTGAAAAAAATGAACCCTAGAGCTAAATTGTAGCACAACAGCTAGTTGACTCCATTCCATGCAGCCTTTGTAATGCAAGAGTTGAGTGCTTCTGGAGCCCAAGTGGGATGAGTGCCTGGGCCTCCATGAATTAGCCATTCACAGCTACATGTGCAGAGGCCGAGGCCTTAACTGCCCATCACTGAGATCATTTGAATGGCATGTGCCCTGTTCACCATTGCTGGCATTTAATTACAGGACAAAACCAGAGGAGCATGAATATTATAGACACACACACACACACACACACACACACACAGACACACACACACACGCACAGAAACACACACACACACACACACACACACACACACGCGCAGACACACACACACACACACACACACACACACACACACGCACAGACACACACACACACACACACACACACACACACACACACACACACACACACACACACACACACACACCCTCTGGGCCAAGGAGTGAGGATGAGACATTAAAAACGCAGCCCGCGGGCTGACAGATGTTTGACAGTGCATTACGCCACAAGAATGCGGCGGAAAACCCCAAACGACGCTGACCTCCGACCCGACCCGACCCGCGGCGGTGGGGCGGATGGGCAGGCGAGCGTGCGTGTGAGCGTGGGAGGAGGTGGTGGCGAGGGCAGCCCTGCACGCCGACAGAAGGAGAAGAGAAGAGAAGAGCCACCGCAGGAAGCCGGCCGAGGAACGAGAAGCGGGGCCAATTTAGCAGGGAAGGAAGAAGCCACAAGAGACTCTGACCCTTGTTTGCTTTTTCCCCTGCCACTGCCACCCAAGCACGCGCACACACACACACACAGGCGCGCACACACACACACACACGCGCATGCTACGCCGGCCCACAGCCAATCACAGACCAGCCGAAGCGCTCCATGACACTTCTTCGCTACACCGCTGATCCTTCACATGTGCTGACCAGTGCGTGCGTGCGTGCGTGTGTGTGTGTGTGTGTGTGCGCGCGTGTGAGTGATGCCCACTTCACTGTGTCAGCACATTTTGTGCTACCATCAGAAAGAAAGGAAAGCCACCGCTCCTACCCAGCAGGAGAAAAGCCAGAGGACTTGTCTGAGTGTGCATCTTTGTGTGTGTGTGTGTGTGTGTGTGTGTGTGTGTGTCTGTGGGTGAGGTTTCTTTTCAAAGGAACACACTCATCCCTGCGCTTCCTCTTCCACACAATGGCTCATCTGTGAACCCCCCTCTCCCTGACCAACCATACGGTGAGGCTGGCTTGGTCTGATGATGCGATCAGAAGGAGCCAAAGCGAGCAGGGTGGAGCGGGCTGCTGTGGCTGACCACTGCTTGTGGGAGGAAGGCCATGGAGTCAGCGCTGTTATTAATGAGGATGGAGAACTCACATGTCTTCTCTGTCAAGGGACTCACCAGTGTCAGCATTTACTGCTCTTAGGCACTAAGGCTCAATACTGCTTGTGTTTGTCCTGGGCCAAAGCAATGGCAAGCTGATATACATGATTAGTAGTAGCAAGGTATATACTGATTTATATAAAGAATATAGTATGATGTGTATTGCATGATGTGAATGTAATCTAAGTATCACTGTAAATGAGGGCTTCCCTAAATGACTAAATAAAACCTGAGTGAATATGATATGAATATGATATCATCACCTTGCTAACATAATCACCTCAGTCATTTATTTTCAGGTTTTTCAAAAATCACAAAAAATGAACTTTAATATTTGTTTTAGATGATTTGGGCTAAAACTGAATTTTTTCCAAAAATGACAAATAATCCCTCCGGTAAAATGTGCTCTACCACTACGATTTAGTTTTTACTTCCCATGTCTGCTCCAGTGTCTGTAGTATCCAACAGCACATGAGCACAGCAACACAGCAATACTGTTACTTCAGTGCTCAAAGACTAATGCAGGTTCGCACTCCTCATCCGTAATAATCCATAATAATGCACAACTTTTTGGAAATGCTGTTTGCCTAATTTGTTTGAAAACAGAGGAACTCAATTTTAATGTGGATAACTGGATCTGTAAACATTTCAAATTGATGACCGTGGATTGGTTATGGCACCAAAGTGATAACCAAAATATCAAATTACAAGTGTTGTTTACCTTGTCTATACTGACTGCTGTTGTGTAGTTCAAATCTGTTTCTATAATGCTGATGGCCTAAGTGTGTAGAAGCGTGATGAGAAGAGGTGTTGTGTTGAGAGTAGCCTGCAGAGCCACGGGAAACAAATTTAAAGGCCCGTGTGTAAAAAAAAAAAAAAAAAAGTACAGACAATGCATGCATTCTTAACAAGAGCACTAATGCACGCTCACTCTCTCTCACACACACACACACACACACACACACACACACAGACACACACTCACACACATCCATATCAAAGGCTAGGAGTTGTTGTCATGCCACCCCTGATCAGCACCTCTGGTCTTTAGTGGTGCTATGTAAGGTCATAAACACACAATTCCCCTCCTCCACACACACACACACACACACACACACACACACACACACCGCACACACACACACACACACACACACACACCTCTATCAGCTCCAATCTGATGGCCAAGCAGACTCGCACTCAGTGACTGACTGGGCTGCATACAGAGATCCCTGTAGAGCACACACTCACAGGCTGTTGATAAGAAGCTGTTTGTGTGTGTCTGTGTGTGTGTGTGTGTGTGTGTGTGTTACCCTGTGCAAAAAAAAATATACATGTGTACAGTACTACAGAGCTATGGTCTGGTCTCTGTGTGTGTGTGTGTGTGTGTGTACCTGAGTGGACGGCATTGACCAGGTCTTGTGGAGTGCTACAGATGTAGTGGGAGGCTCTCTCTCTGACCTCCTGCTCCTCATCCTGCAGTAGCGTGAACAGACTCTGCCATAGACACACTGTGTGGGAGATGCCTACAAAACACACACACACACACACACACACACACACACACACACACACACACAGATAACACACACACACACAGTGTATCAGTTTTGGACATGCAGAATTGAAACACAGGAAAGGGACAGATACAGACACAGATGTGATACAAATGCAGCGCATGCACACACACACACACACACACTCTTTTAGCAGAGATTGCCGGTAAACGGCGATGCACAAGAAGCAAGACCCATCAGATTATGTGTACATATCATCTGTGGTTATGACCAATAAGGGCTGAACACCAGCTCCATTAGTTTGGCTTTTTTTGATGCAGTTATGTTGTGAGCTGTGTTCATCACATACATACAAACACACACACACACACACACACACACACACACACACGCACACACACACACAGGCCGGTTGTGGTGAAGATCAGAAAGAAAACTAATATGTCGGTAAGTATGATGGGTGTGGCCTTTACCAACATCTGAAACTGAAACATGCACACCGGCTGGCTGGAAAGGCTTAGAGTCACAGTGAGAGAAACACACACGCACACACACACACACACACACACACACACACACACGCATTTAAATGAACTGGCAATGCACACACATATGCACACCCACACCACATGCACACCCACATCCACTTACCCAGTGGTAAAGAGGCGCTGGTTAATAAACAGGGTGTTGTGTGCACCAGCATGTCTGCAGTGATGAGTTTGACCTCAGTGGGCTGCTCCTCCATACAGCCCTGCCTCACCAGCGCCCCCCACAGGCCCAGACACACCACTGCACTGGCATCCAGCTCCTGAGACACGTGCGCGCACACACACACACACACACACACACACACACACACACACACACACACACACAGAACCATTAGACACAGCCTACATCCAAGCCTCCTCTCCTCCTTTGTGTGTGTGTGTGTGTGTGTGTGGTCACTCGTCCTACTCTCTCCCACACCCCCTTACCTGGGCGCTCCCTTCAACCAAGTGCACTACCAGTCGTGAGGCCAGTGTCAGTGAGGCACAGTAGACATCCACACTGGAACAGATACACAGAGAACAATACACACACACACAGTTAATCTAACATTTCAATATGTAGTTAATACAGATCAACTGACATACATCAAGTCAAAATTATTCCCCAAAAATCTCCACAAATAAAAAAGAATAAATTTTTTTTCCTTTAAATAATCCACTGAGAGAGCAACGCAAAGGCATCTATGGAGGTACTGGGGAACTAATTGTGTATCTGTGGAGGTACCGGGGAACTAATTGTGTATCTATGGAGGTACTGGGGAACTAATTGTGTATCTATGGAGGTACTGGGAACTAATTGTGTATCTGTGGAGGTACTGGGGAACTAATTGTGTATCTATGGAGGTACTGGGGAACTAATTGTGTATCTGTGGAGGTACTGGGGAACTAATTGTGTATCTATGGAGGTACTGGGGAACTAATTGTGTATCTGTGGAGGTACCGGGGAACTAATTGTGTATCTGTGGAGGTACTGGGGAACTAATTGTGTCTGTACAGAAAGATAAAAAATGTCGGTCAGTTCAGGCCAGCACAAGATTTACAGATTTGTTCATTTCTAAGACATCTGTTGACCACAGACTAAGACCTACATATTATCTTTTTAATGAGGTGTAGTCTTGTTAAGCTTGGCTGTAGTGTATGAAATGTAGGGAGTCCTGACACAGATGTGTGTGGCCGTGGTCTTTCCACAGCGTCTCTGGGTAACTGAGCTCTGCATGACTTTACACACTTAAGGAGTGTATGAGTGTGTGTCAAACCACGCATCCTCTGCCTAGCTGCTCAACACATGGAGAGAAAAAAATAGCCTTACCAAAACATGTCTGCCCTCCAACCTACACACACACACACACACACACACACACACACACACACACACACACCACACACACACACACAAAGAACAGGCCTATGTTCAGGTTGTGGCTGAGTGGGGGGGTGGACTCTTTGTAATATGATCATACCCAGCATATAGGCTACTGGCCGGAGATATACAGAGACAGGCTCTCTCTCTCTCTCTCTCACACACACACACACACACACACACACACACACACACACACACCACACTGAATGCTACTCAGAGTCTGAACCTACTGCAGCCATCTCTTCAAAACATGGCTGGGACACACCTGTTGCCAGGTGCACCTCACACACACACACACACACACATTGTGGTGCCTCTTGGCCTGCGTAAATCAATATCCTTCATCACCTGGATCTGAATGCATGACGGACAACGTCAGGAAAAGCCCCTTGCCACAGGTATGCGTGTGAGAGAAAGGAGTGTGTGTGTGTGTGTGTGTGTGTGTGTGTGTGTGTGTGAGAGAGAGTGTCGCGGTGGTCTTTTATGAGCAGGGGGCTTTAATGAATGCCATTATGGACTGCATATGTTCCCTCTCTCAAAGTCCTATAATTACACTATTGCTCTTCTCTGACGTCACACACACACACACACACACACACACACACACACACACTCACATGTGCACGCACGCACGCACGCACACCACACACACACACACCACACACACACACACACACACACACAATACCTCCCACTGGCTCTCCTACAGTCTGCTCCCATAGACAGGACACAGAAAGTTAGTTGAAACCTCCTGGCTCTTCACTTCAGTAAACACTGGAGTCAAAGTTGCACTGTGTTGGAAAATTACTAATGGGTCTGTGAGTTTGTGTATTTGTGAATGTGCATGTGTCTGGAGAGGGCACGTGGTGTGTGTGTGTGTGTGTGTGTGTGTGTGTGTGTGTGGTGAGGGGGCACATGCGTGTGTCTGTGTTGAGAAGAGGGCACATGTATAAATGCGTGTGTGTTGAGAGGACATCTGTGCACGTATGTGTTGAGAGGGCACGTCTCTGTGCATGTATGTGCGTTTATGTGTGTGTGTGTGTGTGTGTGTGTGTGTGTGTGTATGTGTTTTGAGAGGGAACCTATCTGTGTGTGTGTGTGTGTGTGTTTTGAGAGGGAACCTGTGTGTGTTTGTGCTTGTGTGTGTGTGTGTCCTTGTGTGAGTCTTTGTGTTGAACCTGTGCGTATTGTCCTGGGCCAGTTTGAGAATGTGCTCCAAAGCTTGTAGGTCAGACAGCGTGGTGTGTCCATCAGTCCAGGGAAGAAGAGAGGACAGAGGGACAATGGACAGAACCTGGAGAACCTGAGGAAGAGAGAGAGAGAGAGAGAGAGAGAGAGAGAGAGAAAGAAATGTTTACATTTTTCATTCTGGCAATTTCCATCCGGTTGGCTTTGGGAATAGGACCGTGCCAGAGGAATGACTTTATGTGGAAGTGCCAGATGATATCGGGAGAGATGGAATGAAAGAGAGAAAGAGGGAGGGAGGGGAAGGACTAGAACAGTATGACTGTTCTACATCAGGCTTAGTGTGTGTGAGAGTGTATACAGTAAATGTGTGTGTTCTCAATGAAGTCATGTCTTCTGCCTTTCCCCGTCATCTTGGGTTCTGCTCTGTTCTCTTTCATCCTCCTCTTTCTCCCTCTCTCTCTCCCGCTCTCTGAGCTCCTTCTCTTTCAGCACATCCCTCTCCTAGCCGTGTCTCTCTATACACCGTCTATAGGTCCTCATGATGGGTGGATTGCAGGAACACGAACACACACACACACACACACACACGCAAAAACACTACATAAACACATGCACACACACTCATGTTTGACCCCACCTCACCACCACCCTCACCACTACCAACATACACACACAGAAAGACACACACACACAAAGACAGACACACACACACAAAGACACACACACACACACACACACAAAGACACACACACACACAAGTGCCTCTGGGGTTTTGTTAGGTTCTTGTGCCTTAGAATGCACGTCGTCTTTTAATTGATCACATTAAACCC
>PYXC01000133.1:2455000-2495000 GCA_015244755.2 Tenualosa ilisha | reverse complement strand
TCCAGTCAGCCCCACGCTCTCACAACCACCATTAGACACCATGCCTTTGGGACAGTCTAGCGCTCTCACACTCACATCTCACACACTGTCCTGCTGCTTGTTTAGGATCATATTCAAGCACATGGGAACTGGATGTTAAAGGTCTGACTCCATTAAAGGTGTCATTTGTGACTCTAGTTTGCTGGGGGGGGGGGGGGGGTTAAGAGGCCCCTATGTAGCCTTTAACTGTGCGTTTAGCTGTGTACTCTGAGTTTGCACCAAAACAGAAGTCTGATATTTTTATGCTGCCCCGTCCCTGTCAACAGTAAATAAACAAAGTGGCTCAGACAAGCATTCACATAAACAAAGCTTCAGAAGAACAGAGTGAGAAGACTGCCATTTAACAGTTGTACACTATACAATCATAGATCTGGTATACATGAATATTTCATAAATGAATTCCGAATTTCATAATTATGGCCCATCGTCTGCATATGTGTGTGTGTGTGTGTGTGTGTGTGCGTGCAGGCATAAAAGAACAAGGGCAAGCACAAGGACAAAACTGACCGTGAAGGGTGGGTCTCTTCACAAGTATGCAAGTATGCGTGCATCTGTGTGTGTGTGTGTATGTGTGTGTGATAAGTATGCAAGCCTGTGTGTCCATGTGAGCGATGGAACATTCTCTATTGTCTATTTCTGTCTAAATATGTGTTTGTCTTTGTGTTTGTGTGTCTCTCTCTTTTTTTAAGACTTCTCGTACAGTGTACATCTGTGACTACAAGGGCGTGTTTCTGTGTGTTCCCTGTTCACTGAATACTGTAATCCTGTCCATCTGTACCACCCCCCCTTGCACGTGTGTGTGTGTGTGTGTGTGTGTGTCTCCACTATGCAATGGAGCCAGCATGCTCGAGGGGACAGGAATTCCCCCAGTCATTCTGATCAAGGGCCCTTCCGTCAAGCTTATACCCCTACACACACACACACACACACATCTCTGTCTCTCAATCATTCTCCTGTAATCTGCCTCCTGTTTCTTCCTCTCTGCCTGTGTGTGTTTGCGTTCATAAATACAGTGTTGAGATTGAAACAGCTGGGACCCAGCACCACACACTGCCACCACAGGAGAAGGCCACCACATATTTATTTTAGTGGTGGGACTCGATTAAAAAAATGAATTTAATTAATTAGAGGCTTTGAAATTAATGAATCACAATTCATCGCATAATAATATTTCACACAAGGAGCAGCATTTTTCTACTCCCCAGGCTTCTGCTTCTGCCAGCTTTCAGCATAGTGCCTGGTGGTCGTCTTCTCCAGGGTTAGGACAAAAGAATTAAGATGCCATTCTCTGTCAGTGTCGTCAAAAATGTGTGCAGTCACAACAACGTAATTTGTATTGCTCACCGAGATCCAATGCTCCCCAGTCACAGCAACACATTCATTGCTACACATTCACATTCATTCTCCAATAAATCAACTTTGGCTTGTCTTTCAGTGTCATATAGCTGATGAGTTTAGTTTGAAATGGTCAAATTTCTGCCCATTGAACCCAGCAACGGCTTCTCTTCAGCAGTTTCCATGGCTGTTCTCATGTTGTGCATCAGTATTGCCGGTATACCGGGAACTCGTGCAATGAGAAATGTTGTGCACTGTCTGGAGTGTTTTATTGGACATGTCTGCATGGCTGTTTTGTGTGTATGTATGTGTATGGTGTGTACATAGACACCCGTGTGTCTATGAGTGTGTGTGTGTGTGTATGTACACAAGGCCGTGCTGGTGAGTGAGAGCAGAATGTCTGTGTGTGTGTGTGTGTGTGTGTGTGTGTGTGTGTGTGTGGTGTGTGTGTGTGTGTGTGTGGTGCATATGTCCATACCTGCTGGCTAACCACAGTCTGAGGTGCAGGGCTGCTGTAATGCCTCCACCTAGCTGAGGTTTCAGAGAGTCGGACTGGTAGGAGCGCAGGAGGAACAGAACCTGAATGGAGGTAAAGAAGGACATGAATGAGCAGAGGGCAAGGCAAGGCAGGTTATTTGTTAGCCTGGCATTTGTTAGTATGGCATTTCATACACAAAATGACTACTTGTTAAAACACAAATAACTAAATAAAAACTCAGAATAAGGTAAGATAAAACATGAGGAAATGGTACAGAGGTGCAAGAGTGGAATAGTGGAAAGTGTTTGCAAATCATTTCGTTTTTAAGCTGGATTTGAAGAAAAGAGCATTTCTGATATCAAATGGAGGGAGATTCCATGGACGGGGGGCAGAACAGCTAAAGGCCACCTCACCATGCATTGTGGTGACAGTGGGATGTACAGACATGTTTTTGTCTTCCGACCTGAGGGACCTAGCTGGGCACTATATTTTGAGCGTGTCTTGAAGGTACCTCGGTGCTAAGCCATTAAGTGATTTAAAAACAAGTTGCAAGGCTTTAAAATCAATCTTTTGGGCAACAGGTAACCAGTATGGTCAGGTCTTTTGGTGCGTGTCAATCCCCTTGCTGCAGCTTTCTGTAGGACTGATCTGATATTTGATCTGATGCCAGTAAAAGGCCATTACAAGCATCAATCCTACTTGTAATAAAAGGATGGGTAAACTTTTCTTGATCACCTCTGGACATAAAACCTCTTAGTTTTGCAATAAGTTCTCAAATGAAAAAGCTGATTTAGAGACCGCTTTTATATGACTGCTCAAGCTCAGGTTGCTGTCAATAGCAAGGCTTTTAACTGTGTCCTTTGAATTGAGTTCCTTTGTGTCAAGAAGTGTAGCAGTCTTTAGTCTTTGCTCATTTTCAAATATACCTCGGTTCTGTCAGCATTCAGCTGGAGAAAGTTTTGTGACATCCAGTCATGAATTTAATCAAAGCACCAAAAGAGATTCACACAGGATTTCACGACAGCCTGACTGAAAATAACCATAGCAACTGTGTGAGGACATGTTTAAATTAAAAACAATTTTTTCAATGATTTTGTTGATAAAAGATACATTTGATATGGACCTGTAACAGCCAATAATTTAATAATGTCCAATAATGTAGTAACTTGTAATAACATCATAAAAATTCTGAACCAATATGTAATAACTTTTTTGTAATGTAATAAGTTGTTAGATGGCTATTTTATTAATGGCTGGATGAATGAAAAAAGCACAATTGTAATAACTGCAGTCAATAATGTAATAGCTTAATAAATATGACTTAATCAAAGAGACACCAGTCACACTAACAATGAGATGGTGACAATGAGGATTACAGGTTTGATCAACTAAATATTGAACAAACACTGTTTGCAGGAATCTTCTCAGATCTGTCAAATACCTATAATATATTGTACATATACTGGTTCAAATCCTGGTCGATGCACACCCAGTGTGGGTACCTTCAACTTCCACGTCCTCTCTAACTCTTCACTCAGTCCTTGATATTTCTCAAGATCCTCATCTTCCTTCTATCTATCACTACAGCCTTCTATGCCTGGTTTGTTGATTAGTGGATGTGATGCCTTCTAGATGACATAGTGATTTGGCTCGTGGGAATATGTAACTGTGGCTGTCAACTTTGTATCTAAAATGTTAACTGGCATCAAGCACGATAACCTGGGAGAGTTCACAGTTTTGAACTAATTTGAGTTGGTCAACAGATGCTAACGAGATTAAATAGCAATTGATCTAGTTGTATTAAAACAACAATTCTTGCACGTTTGTTTCTTTTTTTTCCCTTCAGAATAGGGCTGATCTACTGCGAAAGGGAAAGAGAGAGAGAGAGAGAACCTCATGAATATCCCCTACATCTTCAAAAAGAAAATTCTTGGGCAGTTCTAGTTCACAGTGTAATAGGACTCAAACTATCAGAGAAATAGGACTGCATCTGCCGGTAACATTAGCCCCTTTAAGAGGTTACTGCCTGGTGGCAACCAAAAAGGTATTGGAAAGACTGTGAGAATTTCCTGCATTATAAGTACTGGACTAAGGAGACTTGAATAAATATGTGCAATAGCCGCAATCACGTGCACAAATTCAGGCCCTGGCAATGAGGCTGTAGTTAGAGTCTGCAGTCCATACTCGCATATTAATCAGCCTCTATAGGTTCTTCCTGGTGTTGTCTGTGGCCGAGTGAATAAATGGTGTATGAATGAATGAAAGGGAGTGTGTGAGCTGTGCTCTGCTCATGCCTGTGAGAGCCATGTGATGTGCTGTGTTAGTGGCAGCTGGCTGAGGGGCTGAAATAGCCTCTTTACTGGGCCTCCGCTAGGCCACAGTGAGGAAGCCATTCATTATGCCAGGCAGGCAGGCCGGGTCAAAAACAAGCCCAGCCACCGAGCTCCTTTTCTGGCCACTAGGCCACGGACACTCCCTCCTCTGTTACACCACCAAGTAGCCGACACCCTCTGCTGCAGTACACTGCATGCGCTCACACACTTACACACACGTGTCGCATGTTCATGTACACACACATGACTGTACAAGCAAGCAAGCATGCATGCGCGTGCACACACACACACGTGCAGACACACAAACACCAGATGTAACACAGAGAGCACTATAGACACACAAATGCGCACACACACACACACACACACACACACACACACACACACACACACACACACACACACACACACACACACACACACACACACACACACACACACACACACACACAGACAGACTGAGAGCAGTGACAGCCGGAGTGTTGTCAGGTCGGGAAGTCCCCGTAGCTGTGGGCTGAACTGCTGGTGGTTTTGAGCGCGTGTGTATTTATGGAAGGCCCACAGCGACTTCCCCGGCGAGAGAACACACCATGTGACCCACCGCAAACCAATGAGGTAGCGGCGCGCGCCCCAAAATAAACGCCACATAGACGGCGGCTTGTCGCCACGGCTACGCTGCCGCGCTGGATGGGTGTGTAAGCTTGTGAGAAAGAGAGAGAGAGTGTATGTGTGTGTTGAATTGTGCATAGCCTTCACACTCCTGTTAACTGTGTGCTCTCTCAGCCATACACTCAAACTTATGTCTAAATGCAGAACATCCGGCGCGCGCGTGTGTGTGTGGTGTGTGTGTGTGTGTGTGTGTGTGTGTGTGGTGTGTGTAAGGGCGTGCCTGTATGTTTGTGTATATGCACACATTTGTAGAGTGTGTTCATCAATAGGTGTGTGTGTGTGTGTGTGAGAGTGAGCATTTCAACGGCTACGTTAAGTCGCTATGTACGCTAAGTCTTTCTCCACAGCAGGAGCAGATTTCCGCCTGTGACCTGCCTGTGCTGGATCTGATGACTGGGACCTCCACAGAGAGGGAGTGTGAGAGTGAAGGCTCGACTCGAGTGAGATAGTGGTAGCTCCCTCTGAGACAGTGGAATGTGGCCCTGACCTCTGACCCACAGTCCCCGCTGATAGCTCAACCACATTTGTCTGTGTGTCTGTCTGTCTAACCGTCACGACTAACTGAAAACACAGACATCTCTGACAGCTATGGCTGGAACCAATCACGCAAAACAGAGGAAGAGAGAAAAAAAAAGTGTGTGTGTCTGTGTGTGTGTGTGTGTGTCACATGGGCGTTTCTCCTTGTGCATGCTTGCACCAACTCTCGGCTTACAGAAATAGAGAAACGTCTTTTAGTGTGTTATCAGTGTGTACATCTCACTCTCCCTCACACGCACACATACACACACACACATGTAAGCACGTGCACCCACACACACACACTCCTTCACTCACAGAGGCCAAAATCCCAGACTGACCACAGTGGGGAAGATATGGTAGGGTTCCCACATGCAAACAGCCACACCATCAAACGCACAACCATGCACACGCTACTGGCTTGCATGGGTATAAGCACACACACACACACACACACGCACAAATGCATGTAAACCTCTTATGACTCTAGTGTTTCCTTTCAGCAGAAGTCTAGTATAAGGACAATAGATAGCATTTCCATTTAGTCTGGTGCGTGCCTGCGTGTTTTGCCAGACCCAGGGCAGCTCATAGATCATGAGTGATGGAGCCTCAGACTTGGCCTGAGCTTACCTCAGACCCCACAGATTCAACTCACGCTCAAGCAGGTCAGAC
Organism: Tenualosa ilisha; assembly: GCA_015244755.2. Taxonomy (NCBI): domain Eukaryota; kingdom Metazoa; phylum Chordata; class Actinopteri; order Clupeiformes; family Clupeidae; genus Tenualosa; species Tenualosa ilisha. The sequence goes on along the minus strand of PYXC01000133.1, from coordinate 2,488,958 downwards.
CCCACAGACTCAACTCATACTTACGCTCAAGCAGGTCAGACCCCACAGACTCAACTCACACTCACGCTCACCCTGGTCAGACCCCACAGACTCAACTCACACTCACGCTCACCCTGGTCAGACCCCACAGACTCAACTCACACTCACGCTAAACCTGTTTAGACCCCACAGACTCAACTCACACTCACGCTAAACCTGTTTAGACCCCACAGACTCAACTCACACTCACGCTAAACCTGGTTAGACCCCACAGACTCAACTCACACTCACGCTAAACCTGGTTAGACCCCACAGACTCAACTCACACTCACGCTAAACCTGATCAGACCCCACAGACTCAACTCACACTCACACTCAAGCGGGTCAGACCCCACAGACTCAACTCACACTCACACTCAAGCGGGTCAGACCCCACAGACTCAACTCAAAAACTCCTCAACGCTCAAGCAGGTCTCCACACCCGTGCTGGAAAGTTCTCTGCTTCGCTAACGTCATGCAAAAGCGCGCAGAATCCCAACTGCATTTTCATCCACACAAAGACCCGTCCACACACACACACACCCACACACTAATCCAAACAGTGAGCACAGGCACACACACACACACAATCAGTACCAGGTTGGTGCCAGATCTTCTGACTAGTGTTGTGGCAACACAAAAAGGATTAATTAGACAAGAGAAGAAGAAAAACAACCTGACGGGAAATGAAAGGGAGGAGAAACCACTTAGAAGGAGGGCTTGCACAATCACTACTGATACTGAACACCTACTGGCACTGGTGCAAGTGTGTGTGTGTGTGTGTGTGTGACCAACTGTATCTGCATATGCCTGAACAAAGAATGTTTGTGTGTGTATGTGTATATATATATATATATATATATATATATATATATATGTGAGTGAGAGTATGTGAACAATTCTATCTGCATGTGCCTGTGTAAGGCATGTGTGTGTGCGTATGCACGTGCATTAGTACTTGTGTGTGAGCACAGGTCACTTTTTATTAGTGCCAGTTGATCAGTTCTCCTTCACTACACTGGTTTCTTTGGGGTCTGGTTGTGTAAACATGGGTTTTGGTGTGTGTGTGTGTGTGTGTGTGTGTGTGTTGGCTCCCACTCCTGTTCTCTCTGATGGAGTCCTAATCAAAGGTGGAGCTCTGAACTGGATGTTTACAGATACAGAGTCTCCTGCCCGTGAGCAGAGTGTGTGTGTGTGTTACATTACACACTGCCCCTGTGTGTCTGTTAGCCGTGTCTATGGGTACAGGTGCGGGTGCGTGCGTGCGTGCGTGTGTGTGTGTGTGTGTGTGTGGAGGCGAGTGTGAGTTAAGAGAGAGAGTATATGATGGTAAGACTGCCATGCTGAAGTGGTCTGCAGGTGGGTGGGTGGGTGACTGACATAAACTTGCATACAATCACACTACTTATTTGTGTGTGTGTGTGTGTGTGTGTGTGTGTGTGTGTGTGTGTGTGTGTACAGGAGTTATTCTACTGGAAGTTTCCATATCTCAGAGGGAAATCTGCACACAATGGGGTCATTAATACTAAGCAGACATAAACATCTGCAACCTGTTACTGCCTCTCTCCCTCCTTTTGTCTCTCTCTCTCTGCCTCTCTTTTTTTCCCCCATTCTCTTAGCTTTACACTCGCTTTCCTTTCCTGGCACACTCTCACTGTCTCTCCCGCCATCTCTCTTTTCCTGTTTCTCTATCGTAAACACTCTCATAGATTTGCATGTGGCTCTCTCTCTCTCTCTCTCTCTCCACACACACACACACACACGGTCCTGTGTCAGCTATGAAATGCACAAACTTACAGTAATATGCAGCACTCCCCTCCCCTGCCTGACTCTTCCAGTGAGACACACGCAGACTTATTTTGGGTGGGTAGGGGGTGGGTAGGAGGGTTGAAACATTGGACAAGGCCTTTGCTTTAAATGGAGCCGACGTGCTGTTTACAGCTGGCGTAAACACAAACCAATTGAACATAAGTGTAGTCCCAGGCCAACAGAAACAGACACAAAAGCTTTCACCTTCCCTGCCAACACTGTATAAACAATGAGGCTCACACAAACATGCGTGTGCGTGCGTGCGCGCGCACACACGCACGCACACACACACACACACGCATGCACGCACGCACACACATACACACACACACACACACATTCAGGCACACTGGCACAGAAAGAAGACATTTTGAAAGAAGAAATTCACAATAATCCTACACATTAAGAGTTCTTAACTTTGGAACACACACACACACACACACACACACATTCATGCACACTGGCACAGAAAGAAGACATTTTGAAAGAAGAAATTCACAATAATCCTACACATTAAGAGTTCTTAACTTTGGAACACACACACACACACAAAAACAGCCCCATGGATTCATTTTGTGGCCCCTTGAACTCATAAACAAACCATCATACAACTTGTACTCTTCAAACAAACATATACATATATTCACTCTCTCTCTCTCACACACACACACACACACACACACAGAGTTCTTAGCACGCAAGGTTGTGGTGGCTGTTATCTGTATAAGTCAAGAGTGATGCACAGGTCCACACGTAGGCCCCTGATGTCCCAACATGCACCTTAGTTGTTTACACCCAAAGGCAAAGAGCATGTGCCATTGCCATGACAACAGCACGCCCTTCATCAAAACCCTTCATCTATAAACACTCTCCAGCTATCTCCCGCAGATTAATTTACACACACACACACACACACACACACGCACACACACACACACACACACACGCACACACCGGGCCTAAACTCAGCTCTTTTACATACTCAGCACCCTGATGACGATAGACTGACGCCCAAAGTGAGCCATTACATGAAGCACTTAGTGAGAAGTGACTTGGCATCACTACGCAGAGAAGACCTGTACTGCAGACAGACTGCACGCTACAATAGCTAACACACAACAAACATTTAGATCACTATAAGGAAGAGCAACACACACTGAGGGATAGACAGAGCATAGGGGATGGAGAAAGAGAGGGAGGGAGCGAGGGAGGGGGGGAGGGGAGTGGAGGGATGGCTGCATACATGGAAACTCAAAGGACTGGGAAGTGCTAGAAGCCATGACCCTATCTGCCCACCAGAACACTGGATGCACATGCACTCTTGCTATTCATTTCACACACACACACACACACACACACACACACAGAGAGAGAGAGAGAGAGAAGGGAGAGGGAGAGAGGAAGAGAGAGAGAGAGAGTTGGAGAACACATCTCTTTGTGGGCAGGACACATCTGCAGGAGACCCTGACACATGGCAACCATAATGAGAAAGACAGGCCAAATGCATGCGCGCACGCACACACACACTCTCACACACACACACACACGCGCACACACACACACACATAAAGCAGTTATGACGGGAAGTAGCTCTCAAACTTTGCTCTTCCCAGCATCTGTGCACTACCCCAACACACACCAATGAAACTAAACAACATACATACAGTATGCAGACACGTACTGATACACGCAGAAACATAAACAAACTGACTCACAGACACGACACAGGAAACACAAGCAGCATTATAGACCTCCAAACAAATATCTTGGCATGCAAACATAAACATGCATGCAGACAGACACACACACACACACACACACAGAGAGAGAGAGAGAGAAAGAGGGAGAGAGACAGACAGCCAGACTATTGATAAACAACACATCTATGTCAGGAAGGACAAGCTAAATGACATACTTCTCAAAACAGTCACACATCCTCTCTCTCTGATCCTCTGTAATTTCCCCATAACTGGCAGATGAGCAGCGGAGCACAGAGAGATCTCTTTGTATCTGTGTATCTCACTCTCCCTCCCTCCCTCCCTCCCTCACTCTCCGAGGCCAAGACCACTTCACACTCGCTGATAACATGCACATTATTTGTATTTGTCGTCTCCATGGCAACACGCAGAGGTGTGGGAGCCGCCAACCGTTGAGTGACACAAGGCCGTGAACATCCCCAACCAGGCCAAACTTCCCACTCATCTGGCCGGGCACAGCCAAAACCTGGCCCAACACTTAGCCGAACAGCAGAAGGCGTAGGGTGGGGTTACTTACTTATATACCGTACATATTACACCTAATTTCAACTTTAGACTGGCAAAGAAAACCTGTTAACGTTAAAAGTGTGCTATTGTTGAGTTGAGCTGCAAAAATGGCAAGTTAAATTGTGCTGGGTAGGAACGGCCATGTTTGTCACATCAACAAACCAGATGCCATGACAGAAATCCACACATGAGAATTAAAAACAAATCAACTACATGAAATAGTTCATTCCCAAACTGCTTCCTCTACGTTAAGATGTTATATGAAATGTTGAAACAGAAACTCTGTGGGAACAGCTCATCCAACTATCTTGAGCCTGCATTGAATGGAGCTGAATGGGATGGAATGGAATTGAATCCCTGCAGTGGTTCTGTGAGGTAGGATTCCGACCTGCAGCAGGGTCCCATGGATGTGGTTCTGCTGGGTGTCTGTGCCGGGTCCTAGAGGCAGCTGTTCTAGGAGGGTCTGGACGGTGCTGGGGATCTGAGTGACGAGAACAAACGGGACCAGGGCACGGGCAGCCATCTCGCGTGTGCGGTACACCGCACTGCATCCACATCTGCAGGGTTAGAACGTTAAACATGAAAGGAACAGAAATTTATTAGCGGTCACTGGTTCACTTACCGGCAGGACAAAGTGGGGGGTAGAAATAGTGTGTGTGTGTGTTGGGAAGGGGTGTAGTCGAACACTGTGTATTAAAATGAGTCAATCAAGTGAAGTAGAGGTCATGTGTGTGTGTTTGTGAATGTGAGTAAAAGTGAGGGCATATCATTTGAAGCCAATGAGTGTGTGCATTTGTGTGTGTGTGCATGTGCGTGTGCGTGTGTCTGCCTGTGTGTGTGTGTGAGTGAGAGTGTTGACGTCATTTTCGGGCAGCCCTATGCTGCGCTCGCCCATGTTGAGCGGTTTAGAGCTGCTAAATCAAAACACAAGGCCTTCCTTGGCTGTGGAAAAAAAAAACTCTCTGGATTCTTCCAGAAGGATGAAGATCCATCCATCAGTCTGAGATGATGGAAAGAGCAAAGACAAAAACAAGATAGATCACCAGCACAGTTTCTGTGTGTGTGTGTGTGTGTGAGTGTGTGTGTGTGTGGTGTGGGGGGGGGGTCTGGGGAGGAAAAATTACCCACAAACCACTGCTCTTACTAACAGGGGTCAAACAGCTGTCACATTGTGACAGGAAGCACCTCCGCTCCATTTTAGATCATTAGATCATTGGAAAATGGCTTATAAAGACCCAAACTGCAGTTGATATTTAACACTTAACCTGGAGTTACTATGGCAATCCATACTACACACACACACACACACACACACACACACACACACACACACACACACACACACACACACAGAGGGAGTTCAGCTTTGCTAAGGTTAAGGCTTCTTTGCAGGAAAGCTGAAGAGAATCTTAAATATTGTTGTGGTTAAAAAGTTTTCAGGGAGAAAAGAATGACCTTTAGGGACACCTGTAAATATTGTGTGTTGGACAGTGTTTCATCTGACAGCGGACCAGAGAAAGAGAAAAAGAGGAAAAGAAAGAGAGAGAGAGAAGTGTAGAGTGTGGAGGGGGCAAAATTATTTTTAGTAAAAAAACAGGAGTGTGGGCCTGTCCCTGGAACACACACTCAGCAACTGCATGTGCACCTGCTTTGTGAGTGTGTGTGGAACACATGACCATCATATGGTCATTCTACAACTGACAGACAGCAGGAGATATTATTCCAGAAAGACACACCCCATCAGAAACACAAATAACTCCACAAACACACACACAGACACATCTTTTGCATAACTACTATTATTCAATCCCTTACTTTGTTTTGCTTTGTTCCAAATATTCCTCTCTATCACAAATTCAGATACACACAGAGTGTGCACACACACACTCACTCATTCACTCAGACAAACACACACATGCACACACTTTTTCCCTCCCAGACACAAACACAGACAAAGTCATCTCTTGGCCAAGCAGTCTGAAAGCAGAAGACCATGTCCCCTTCCTCCAGCGCCCCCCCCAACACACACACACACACACACACCCTCCCCTCCCCCTGTCACACACACTTGTACCGACACACCAAGGCCCATATGTTAACTATCAGTGCTAATTTGTGCCATTAAAACTCTTTGGGGAGGAAATGACAGTTTGGAAGGGTGTAATTTTAGAAACAGGGCCGTTCGAGACATCTCCTGGGGGTTACAGCAACGCACAAACACGCACACACACACCGTGACTCCCTCTTCAGAACACACAGACACAAAAATCCCCCACACAGACTGCCTCCCTTCCCCAGAACCCCCCCCCCCCCCCATTCCCCGTCTGAGCAGACACCTGGGTCCTATTTGGACCCAATGGTTCCGTCTCAAGCACAATGGTTTGGCTCTGGTTTTTCGTGGAACTGGTCCGCTCTTGTATGGCGGCTCCGAACCCGAGTGAGAGGAACAAAGGGGCTTGGGTCTTCGAATGTGGTTCTGCAGACTCCTACTGGGATATAACCATGTCTTGGGAGGTAGAGACATTTACTGTGTGTGTGTGTGTGTGTGTGTGAGAGAGAGAGAGAGAGGGATTGTGTGGGAGAGCAGAGGAGAAACAGAAACAGATAGTCCCAGGGAGAAGAAAAGAAGCACTCCCTAATTCACCATCAAATACCCGTCCCAGGGCAGAAAAATGCAAACATATGCCAAACATAAGGGTTCACTCTGTCTTCCAAAACACACACACACACACACACAAAATTTAGATCTCTGATAGAATATGTTTACAGAACAGGACAACATATGTGTGTGTGCGTTGTATTTGTGTGTGAGAGAGTGAGATTGGAAAGGTAAAAACACACCTCTCCAAATCAGGAGTAGTAACTGGGAAAAAAGCAAGATCAGATTCTTAGACACACATTCACACAGTTTGTGGAAGAGGAAAAGAAACAGAGAGAGAGAGCGAGGAAGGAGGGGGAGAGAGAGGGGGAGAGAGTACACAAGGAAGAGAGGGAGAGAGAGAGAGACAGAGAGAGGGTCGGGGGGGAGGACGGAGAGATGAAGTGTGGGCCAAGGCAGACTAAGCCAGGCTAAATTTAACCTCCCCCACCATGTGGGCTTCATTAGGGCTTTATGTGTGCGCATACCTCCCCTGACAAGAGACAGCCCCACTCCCCCTGCCGCGCTGTTATAGTTAACCCTCAGTGAGCCCACGCTCCCCTGTTAGTGCTAGCCAAGCTAGTCGTCAACCCTTTACATTACAAGCAGTGCTAGCCTCATGGCTTGCCTTTTCAGTTTCAGGGGTAGAAAAGGAACCGCTAAACCCTCAACAACACATCAACTCAGCCTTACTGCTGGTGTGGAATTAGGGCTGCCATGCTAGAGCATTAGCTCAACTTCATGGTAAAGGCAGCCTAAAGCACATCAAGCTCCCCATCACCACTAGCTGATCGCTACTGCTAAGCCAATGCTAGCCTGCTAACTAAATAAAACTCTCACCCTTTAAGTGACAACAATCAGCATCTCACCCTTTCAAAGACGTTGATCACAGCACTACAAAGGATTTTTTGTGAACTGTAGTCTGAGGTGTAGTCTACTGGCCTACGTGAGTAATCATGCTACCTTTTCATTTGTCACAGTATGACTTTTGACTTTGAACATGCATGTTACCCTCATTATAATGACCAAAGTACCAAAGCATACAATAATTCTTACATGGATATTAGGCAAGTAGTTTGCCTTCAGACACTGTGCGCAATTTTGTGAGCTCGGTTGTGCAAATGTAACGAGAATTGCAGGAGAGCCTGAACAGCCACATGCTAACAAGTTACTGAGCCCTATAACTGACAAGTGTGCTAGCTAGTTTAACCACACGCTAACAAGTCACTGAGCCCTATAACTGACAAGCGTGCTAGCTAGTTTAACCACACGCTAACAAGTCATTGAGCCCTATAACTGACAAGCGTGTCAGCTAATTTAACCACACGCTAACAAGTCACTGAGCCCTATAACTGACAAGCGTGCTAGCTAGTTTAACCACACGCTAACAAGCCTTCTGCATCACAGCACACACTGTCCCCTTCCACTGGGCAAGTATTTCCACAGACTTTCCACTGAAACCTCAGGGACCCCCAGAGCGATTCGTCACCCGTCCAACACACCGTCCAAGGCAGGGCTGCCACCAGCGCGCGTCAAGAAAATGTGCCGACACAAGCGAGTTTGGGAACTAAAAGCACAGTTTTCCATTCATAGGTCCTCTGTGCGTAACAAACCACCAGCCGTCATCTCCACAACCCCAGCACCGATGATTCATAAGAAATAGAAGTTTTGATTTGTTAAAGACGTCACGGCCAAGGCCACACGATGCTAGTCAAAGCAGGGCTGTTTCCTTTGATTTCTCCGTGGAGTGCTAGCGACTTGACATTGAGCATTTTATGCTAATGTTTTTTAAGCCATCGAAAAGAAGCCTTAAACTTCTGGTGACTGGCAGGTCTTGACGTTGAGTTAATGTTTTTTTTACAGCTAAATATGTACTACTCCAGTCTTCCCACGTATAGTCATATTGCACTGATCAAATATTGTGGGTGGGCATGGTACCTTGCAAGGCCAGGGATGTGAAGTTTGGCCAGTTGGGCTGGAGGCCTGCTACCAAATCCTTTAGCAGTGTTTACACTGGTGAAAAGCCATGCCTTCTGAATGACTTCCAAATCTCCATGTTTTATGCTAGCTGGCTCGTCAACGAACCATCAACAATTTCAGTGTCTGACACATTATGATCACTAACCGCAGCTCTTGCACAGGTTCAGCAGCTGGTTGGTGCCTTGGACTTCACAGGTCAGTCCGTATCCGACCACAGTGCTATGCTAGCCGGGCCACTACACCCGACACAGACATACAGACAGACACACAGGGGGCTCTGCATCTGGTGCTGGGAGCAGGGTGGGTGGCTGATGCCAGGTTGGAGACTTGGGAAGGACAGTGGAAAAGGAGAGCGTGTGGAGAGGTGCCCAGCAGGGGCTGCCAACAGGCCAGCGGGCGAGCAGCGCAATCTATCCATCTCCGAGCAGCGCCAATCCCTGTGGCCTGGCATGACCTGAGCTAACGGAAACATGCTAACTGATTATGTAGGTCTGCCTCTTACTGCGGACTAATAGTTGTGCATGGAGACACTAGTGTACACAAAAGCGATAATGTGCACACTTGTGCACAAGGTAATCAAGGAGACCTGATTTATATGAGAAACAGTACTTGCTAATAAACACAAACACACACACTCTTTACCCCTCTCTCTCTCTCCAACACACACACAACCAATAATATTTAATAAGAAAGTCAGTCTTGTAGTGAGGGTTCATGCAGTGTCAGAAGTATGGGTTTCTCTGGGAGTATTCCTCTGATCTCAACAAAGCTATCAGCTTCAATGAAGACATCCTCCTTCCCTCTTCTCTCAGTATCTTAATTCAGCTCTTATCTGCATTCCACAAGCCTGGCCTTGGCTGGCTAACCCCTCCACCCACACACACACACAAACACAAACACTGACTATCCAGCCTCAGCCTCCCCTATTCCAACCATCAAGTGTGTTATCATAAAAGCACCCACACATGCGCGCACACATACATGCACACACACACACACAGAGAGTCTTCTCTGTTTCCTGCTGTGTCCAGGTCAAAGCCACCGAAGATTACTGTGTACCCTTCTCCATCTGTTAAAGGGGAAAGATAATGACCATTGTCTACACACGCATACACACACACACACACAGTGAGCACTATCAGCTTGTTATAGGGGGCTGTAGGGATAAGAGGTCAACGGTAAATGCCAAGGTAAGGTCAGTGGCTCTAGTGTGTTGAGCCCACTGTAGCCTGTCAGGAAGGCTTCCCAGCAGCACTGCTGCTGATGTCACTCCTGAGGGGCAATGAGGAGACATATCCTGTCCTGCTGTTCCTCCTCTGCATTAACTACTGGCTACACTACCTACTCCCTCACTCGTGTGTGTACTTTTAAAATGTACAAAAAAAAGCTCTGAGCAGCTGTGTGTGTGTATATGTGTGTGTGTGTGTGTGTTGCCATATTCGCCTCTCTTTTTACAACTGTCAAATTTTCCCATTCATAATGTAACATATTTGTCTAGAGTCTTTGTCTCGGATGTCTTTTTTTCTCTTTGTGTGTGTTTGTGTACGCGCACATGTGTGCGCGCGTGTGTGTGTGTGTGAAAGTGTATGTGTCTCTACAGAGAGGTATTTTTCACAGAGCATGAAGCAGAACAGAGCGTTCTGCAGGCGTCTTTTTTTCCCAAAGCACGAAAGGGAGCGCAGTGTTCTAGCAAACCACGCCGCAGGCTACACCTGCAATGTGTGTAGTGCATTCTAACATTCTAACATCCCTGACACGCCCAAGTTTGTGTGTGTGTGTGTGTGTGTGTGTCTTGGGAATGCTTTCCAATATCCCCGAAAACCAAAAATATTTTCCCCCCTTCCGTTGTTTGAACATGTGGACAGAACACAAGTTCTCCAGACATCCAGATGGAATGGCAGATAAAGTCTACAGGTAGAGATTTGTATAACGGCTGAGGCATACTGTATGTTACTACATTTGGCAATGATGCTGATAAGGTGTGTGTCTGTGTGTCTGTGTGTGTGTGTGTGTGTGAGATTACCTGATGATGAAGGGCATAAACGCGGCAAGCCCCAATGGTGACGCAGACCCGTCCATGGGGGAGGGGTAGAGACGGCCCAACACCAGCAGCAGCAGGAAGAGGCTGGGATGAAGCTTCACCTGCCCAGAGTCACTGAGACAGAGACAGACACAGGCAAACACACACACATGCGCGCGCACACACACACACATACACACACACACACACACACACACACACACACACACACACAGAGGGGGAGAGAGTAAGTGAGAACACACCACACCAGCAATCTGCTCGCTCCCCATCAATTTTTCCCTCCCCCACCCCAAGCTGCAGCCCAACTGCCAACAGGCCTCTCAACAACATCTCCAGGGCAGATTTCACATCCACCCTCACTGGGATGATCAACCAGATGATGCCCAAGTCAAACTGTGTCATAAGTCCATTTGGAGAAGCACACAGATATAGCCTGGGAAAACACTTTCAATTAGCTCTGCGGCTCAGCACAGCCACCAGGCCTAATCGGACTAACACAGATAGTGATAATCTACTAAGCCAATGCAACAGTGCCAAGGGCACCATATCGTTTCATAGCTTCAAGCAACAACAAAAAGGTTTTGTTCATCACAGCTGAGTAGAACAACCCGTTTTTGAAAGTGAAGACTTGTAGAGGAGTAAGACAGAGAGGAGGTGGCAGAGGGAGGAGAGGTAAGGAGAGCCCCCCCCCACACACACACACTCACACACACATACACACACACTCACACTCACACACACATACACACCACACACACACACACACAGAGAGATGGAGAAATATAAATCTGCATGAGGGATAGAGAGTTCAAGTAGAGAGATGTATCAGTAATTGAATAAACATGGACACATCTGGAGTGACTCTCGGGGCAGGCATGTAGGGTGTGTGTGTGTGTGTGAGAGAGAGAGAGCGAGAGAGAGGTGTGTGTGTGAAGTGTACACACATCTATTTTCAACCAAATGATGAAATACATAGTGCAGCACTGCTGGGAAATATTACAAACCAGATGGAGCAGCATATCAGGAGAAAGCACGCACACACCTCTCTCTCTTTCTCTTCGCTTTCTCTTTCTCCTGCACAGTCTCTCTCTCTCTCTCTCTCTCTGTCTCACACACACATACACACAGAAGAAACTTCCCCACAAACTTAACACTCTTTGGCATTGTGATGCTAATGGAAGTTGCTCACCCACACAATCCCTGCACACACACACACACACACACACACACACACACACACACCATGAGGACAGGCCAAGCAATACATTAGACTGCCCTTGGATCAGTTCTCCCCTTTGATTCATCTTCATAAAGAGAACCTTTACACTGTTTAGTGTGTGTGTGTCTGACTGTGTGTCTGAGTGTGTGTGTGTGTGTGTGTGCACTCTCTTTGCATCGTGGTGCTCAATCATTCTCCATCCCTATCCTAGAGGGGTGCAATGGTACACCATGGCAACGGGATGCCCCAGGCCCTGGAACAGGCAATAAACGGCAGGATGCATGATCTGTGTAGCATCTGATTTCAGTCAGGCGCAGAGAAGGGCAGTCCTGTGTGTGATGTCATCAGGGCACTAGGGAGATGTGGAGGAATAACTAACACATGAGGAGATGAGACTGACTGTGTGTGTGTGTGTGTGTGTGTGCGTGTGTCAGAGAGAGATGAATGGTGTGACAGAAAGTGACATATGAAAGAGAAAAAAGGTGGAATCGAGCGAGAAAGGGATACGTGTGTGTGAGAGAGAGAGACTAGATGGGGGGTGGGGGGGGAGGCTGATGGAGAACGAAAGGAAACCTAACCCTGAAGGAAAGATAGAGGGACACAGGGAAAAAAGAAAAAAAATGAGAGAAGAGAGAAATGAGAGGGGATGGAGGGATACAGAGAGGGAGAGATGGGGCAAGAAAAGTGATGAGTGACAATGTGGTGGAAAAATGGAACTAGGGAAAGAAGAGATGAAGAAGACAGATGAGTAGGTGGAGTAAGAGAGAGAGACCACAGAGAGTATGAAAGAAAGCATGCAGAGAAGGAAAAAGAGAAAGGAGAGAGGGAATGAGAGAGCAACATAAGAGAGATGGAGAGATAGAGCACTACCACACAATTCATGAGAGAAAACCTAGTCAAAGGAGTCCCATTGGACTTGAGCTCAGTACTGCTCAGGGAGAGAAGGGAGAGAAGTCAGTGTTCCAGAACTTTCCTCCCCTACACCATCTTTTGCTCTCTCTCCTCTCCCCGTGGCCCGAGGCTCAATTTACGAGGCATCTGCGAAGGCTATTATAAATGTTTATCAAATAGCTCAGCTAGCACTGGGGCCACTTTCTCGTCAGTCAGGGGCCCGAGGACGGCTGTGTTTTATAGGGGATTACTCAGCCTGAGGATCACGCATCCGGCCCCATCCAGCCTCATTAGCACCAGTGGCCCCCATCCCTCCTTTTCTCTCTCCCTCTCAATCCATCTCTGTCTCTCTCTTTACACCAGAGAGACGTGTTGGCCATGAGCATAGCACTTTTTAAAGAGCCGCGCACATCAAACGTCCAACCCAATGGTCAAAATAGCTTTATGATGCTACATATTTGTAACAAGAGGTCATGTGGAGGCTTACTAGTGCACACGCATGCACACAAGCACGCACTCTCTCTAAAACACACACATATACAGAAACTCGTTCTTCTGCACCTGAGCCTTGCTAAGCCGTCCAGAGACTTATAAATGTATTATAACACTTTAAACCCCCACACTATCTTTGTTCAGGTGTTAACAGAGGCTTTATAAATGATTTATAAATCCCATTTTCCGTTAAGAGAGTCCTCATCTGTTCTCTGGGCCCGCCTCGAGGGCTCATCCAGGGCCGCCACCATGGCAACACAAATCCAACACACGTATCCCACAAGCCCCTGCTCCGGCTCAGGCGAGCGGGCGGCGTCCCGGTCCAAGTGGGCGGTTGTTTGGGCCCGTGAGTCGGCTAATGGTTTTCTAAGGCCCCTGCCTCTCCCCCGCCAGTCCCCATCCATTCAGCTTTTTATGTGGCGCGTGATTTACGGGCAATATTAAAATATGATCGCACAGGGGCCAGCATCAGTCTGGCAGCTCACAGTGGAGCAGAGAGGTGGAGAGAGAGAGAGAGAGAGAGAGAGAGAGAGAGAGAGGTGATCTGCCGTGGGAACACAGGGCCATGCTTGTGCTCCAGAGACTGATGTGTGTGTGTGTGAGTGGGAGAGAGAAGGCAAGAGATTGAGAGAGAAAGAGGGAGAGAGAGGTGAGGAGAGTGCCCAGAAGCGTGTGAGTGAAAGTATATATAAGTGTGTCAGTATGTGTGTGTGTGTGTGTGTGTGTGAGGGAGGCTGTAGGCCCAGGCTGAGAACACATTAGAATAATCTGAGCCATATTAAGCTAATATTGACTTGGGAGTGTGTTGTGCAACATGAGCGCCTAGCGAGAGCGCTGACCTCTTTCCCTCTCTTCTGGGGACACAAGGAGACGTGCAGGAATCATGTGCCTAAAAATCAAGTGACTCTGACCATGCATTTGATGATTTACACAGATCCTAGGGTGTGCACGTATATGAGAACAAGGGTGTGTGTGTGTGTGTGTGTGTGTGTGAGAGAGAGCGAGAAAGAGAGTGAGTCACTGAGTGAGCGACTCAGTACATTTATGTATGTATATCTAAGATGATGTGTGTATATAAGAAAGTGAGTAAGAAAGAAAGAGAGAGAGAGGGAAGGAAAGAGAGAGTGAGAGAGAGTGAGTGTGTGTGTGTGTTATCAGTAGGAAGCTGTCCATCAGAAGAGTGTAATGAGCCCCAGCAGCTTAATGAAGCTGTTTAGAGGAGCTCTAATTTGGTCTCCCCAGAGAGAGAGAGCAGAAGGGGAGAGGAAGGGGGCCTGAGCAAGCGCGCGCACACACACACGCGCACGCACACACACACACACACACACACACACACATATATACTCACTCACCTGTCCACAGAGCTGGCTGCCTCCTCTAGTTGACTGAGCAGGAATGGGTAGAGAGCTGGAAAACGAGTGAAAAACTCCCGACCAGTCATCCTGAGAGAGAGAGAGAGGGTGAAAAAGAAGGCACTGTCAGTCTATGTCAACAGGAGTGGAGTGTGAGAGCAAGAGTGAGTGTCAAGTCAAGTCAAGTTTGTTATCCCGCCAGGGGAAATTCAACTACAGCCAGGCATTTTAAAAAGGAACACAGCAAAATAAATATATGGATACAACACTGAAGACAGATACCAACATGAAGACAGTGACCGATACATAGTACAGAACAGACCAACCACAATACAACACGCCACTACACAGTATGCCACAGTATGCAAGTTTACTACATAGAGAGACTGGGGAAGCAGAAGGCCCAGAGTAGAAAGAAAGTCAATCAATGCCATAATCTGCGCTTATCATAGATAGATAGATAGATAGATAGATAGATAGATAACACATTATTGTCAGAATAACTCTGAAATTTGTTTGTATTGCAAAGCAGTTCCATTTGTGGAGGATAAATGCATGAAGTGATACATCACATGTACATCCTTGACCTTGTTTTAGTGTCAGTGTTAAGCTTGAGGACAGCCTGGTGTACAAAGGAGTGCTTTAACCATATCTCATCACCCAGAGAAATTAAATACTGTTTTGTGATTGGCTGACAGGATGTCTGTTATTCCCCAATAATGGGACACTTATTACGTATATCTGGTTTAAGTCTAAGTTCTAAGACTAAGTTTAATCACTGTTCCATTTCAATAGTAACTATAACAACCATAGTAAGTGTCAGTTGAACTTGTAAGCAACAATGGAATCAGCTGTTATCAAGCTCACTGTGGTCAGTAACCAAAGAAAATAGTACAGCAACCAAACAAGTTTCTTTTAGTTTCTTTTAAAACACAACTGCATATTACTTTTATGTTTTAAATGCTTGCTTGTTGCCTGAATATATGAGTTGCAACCGGGTGATGAGCAGGATAACGGACTTCACATAGGCGACAGCACTCTGCCATCGGCCTCAGCGGCGGTTATCCATAACCTGTTAAACTGTGGGACCCTGAATCTGTAGTTAGATGATAAGAGTTGAAATTCCTTGTTTAAGACATGGTTATGGCTAGAAACAATGTTGTTAGCCATTCTTATCATGGTTTTGTGATAGGCTGATTCATAATTGTGGTGGAGATATTGGTCTATAATCTTTGAGAAAATTTTAATTTGATGGGACAGTTTAGCTGTTAGGCTCGTGGACAGGCACCCATACCTAACAATATGACACTGCTGTAAGATGCTCATTATCACAGACGTAAAGACGACAGAGAAAGTATATTCATCGCTTTGTTCTTTTGCAGACAAATTCCATGTGATCTTTCCAGAACAGTAAATGTCTATTCACACATCCATACACAGAAGTATCTACAGGATGTCACCTGTCTGATGTTTTCAGTGTGAATGACACAAGGACTTGTATGTGTCTGGTGGGGCCCCAAAGACAATTTCCTCAGTTTTCTTCATGTTTATCCCAAGGGGCATTATCATCCCTCCACTCAACCACTTCATTCGCACCATGCTGGTGTAGTTCAGGAGCAGTTGAGTTGTTTAAAAGGGACAGTAGGCCTGTATCATCAATGCTTTAAAACATACTGGTTTGGTGTGTCTGTACGGCAGTCATCTGTGCACAAGGTGAAAAGTGCAGTAGAGCTGACACACCCTTGGTGGGCTCTGACATTGGTTGTGATAGCAGATGAAAGGGTTTTGTTCCCTTTCACAAACTGAATTCTTTCAGTCAGAAAGGAAGCATACCAGTGTATTAAATGGGGGTTCAGGTCCCAATTGACCATCCTGGACACCAGGAGATTAGTTTGTGTTGTCTAAAAGCTGATAAAAAGAAAGAGCGAGAGAGTGGTGAGGAGAGTGCCCAAAAGCGTGTGAGCGAATCTATATGTGTCAGTATGTGGATATCTAAGTGTGTGTGTGTGTGTGTGTGTGTGTGTGTGTGTGTGTGTGTGTGTGTGTGTGTTGACCATCTTCGACACCAGGAGATTAGTTTGTATTGTACTAAAAGCTGATGAAAAGACTAAGAAGAGAGCTCTTGCATATGTGTTGAGTTTGTCTAAGTGTTTAGAAATCAGGTAAACCAGAGTGACAACAGCATCTTCTGTCCCACAGCCCAGCATGTAGGCAAATTTATCTCTCATGGTGCTGACCAGGTACCGTAGCAGAATTATTTCAAATGCTTTCATGACTACTGAGGTCTAAAATTTTTGTGTTCTCTAAGGGAGGGAATTTTGGATACTGGATTAATGTATGAGGTTTTCAAGAGTGAAGGAACTGTGTGTGTCTATTTATGCTTGCAAGACTGGTTGTTAGTCTAAGGCAAAGTTCTGAGGCAGAGTTCTTTGGGAGAAAAGCACTGCACTTATCTGGCCCAGCAGATTTTTTGTTTGTATGCTGAAATATTTCTCTGACAATATCTCTAGTGACAGTGATTCTGTTTGCAGGGATCAATTTTATGTTTCCGAGAATATCTGCACACTTATCAGATTTCAGAAACTGTTCAAGTTATGGGCAAAGCACACCTCATTTTCAACAGGTGTGGTTAAGTTAGATAGTCCAGTCATAGATTTCATGATGTTCCAAGCCCTCTTTGGGTCACTGGCTTTGAAGGCACCTTCTAGGTGTTGATTTTGTTTTTTAGCTCCTGTTCTGGCTCTTTAAGTGCTACAGAAAACATATTTATGTATATTTATTTTTTTTTTATGTCCTTAGTAACATACTATTTGTTATTTGAATAGATTAATAGTCCTTTATGGCTTTATGGCTTCTGGGTACCATAGCGGAATGTCACGCACATGGTCAATCCAGATGCCTCCCGAAATTTCTTACAGTACCATGTGTATGTCCGTATTGCTTCAACTTTGTTGCCCAGTGAGCAAAGGATTGTTAGTATTGTAGATGGAAGGGGTGACCGATTAAATCTCCACCGTAGTCGATTTCGGATCTTGGACCAACTGCTTCATAACTTTCTCAAAAGCATTCATCACTAATGATGTTAATGCGACCGGTCTAAAGTCATTTAAGGCCTTAGGGTTTGAGCATTTAGCAACAGGGACAACAATAGAGTGTTTCCAAATACCTGGGATCCTCTGTTGTTTTATACATTCAGTAAGTATAAAATGGCAAATGTCCCCAAATTGAGCACCTTGCCAAAAATCTGACGCGGGTCTGGACTATTCCTATACTGAGTCTGCCCTTTGTGTGTGTGTGAGAGAAAGAGAACAGAAAAGAGAGACAGAGAGAGAGAATAACAGAAAAAGAGAGAGAGATGGAGGAGAGAAAAAACAGCCCCTAAAACTCTGGTTTGTAAACCACTTCCTTAAACACAAGTCTTTTACTGCCCCGTAAAGCGCTCATTAAGCCCAGCCTGGAAACACCGTTCATCCCGCGCATTTGTTTATTCCCTCGAAAGAGATAGGAGTGAGTGTGTGTGTGTCCCACATCCTGTCCTGATCCACAAGGCTGGTCTGTGTTAGAAACAGGATGCAGTGATGGTAACGGTACTGTCCTGTTGGGTCTGGTACCCATGTCACACATAACACTCTAAAACCATTTGTAAAGATCACACACAAGTGCGCGCACACACACAAACACAAACACACACACACGGAGTGTTCACAGGACACACACACACATTCACAGGGAATTACAGACACACAAGGCATACTCACTGACAGCATATACAGACACACTCATATTGATGGACAAGGCCCAAGCCAATGTGGAAACACTTAAACTGGACAAAGACTGGCATTCTCTCACTGTGGGTGACACACATGGTGCACACACACACACACGCACACACACAGCTTTCCTGATTCATAACAAACCTGACTCATAACAAATCTGTCCATCAAGGCTTTCTCAAATGGGTTCAGACACACACGCATGAACACACACACACACACAGACAAGAAAACAAATTTTCATGGCATAACTCTGTCATCTCTTCTGTGCCTGACACATGCATGTATTCTCACTTGCACATGAACACGAGCACACATACAAACACACACTCCCACTGTCAACCATCAATCTCAAAAATAATCAATGACTCACACGCCAGCCAGCCGCACACACACACACACACACACAAATGCCAAACATTGCTGAACACCCTCACAGTATTTACACACATACACACACACACAATATGAGCACGCATAACTGCACACAATCTCGTGAAAAACTGGCCTGTGCATACTCGCAAAAGAAAACAAAGGCTGACACAGACACAAACACACACACAATCAGGATCATAGAACAATCTTACACACACTAACATATGAAAACACACACATTAACCCAAATCATCATTGCTTTCTGACTGCTCCTCACCATACGACTAGCTAGCTCATTGCGCTCCCTCATGCCAGTACCCAAAAAGAGCCTTGCTTTCATCAGATGGCCTGTGGCTCGTCTCGCTGGGCCAGCCACCTCAACCTTAACTGAGCCCTGAGCTCAAACGTAGTATCCACTGCCCAATGGGGAGGTGCTAAGAGGCCTCATCAACCCAACCCTCGACAGCACTCCCTGGTGCCTAGCTGAGGCCACTACAAAGGCCGCAAAGGTCAGGGAGGTCACCACCAAAACTCAGGTAGGCACTCCTCTGGGATGGCTAAGGAGAGAGAGACCCTTTAGATTTTCAGGATTATGAGACATCTCTTCGGGACGCACAGAAAGAGAGAGAGAGAGAGAGAGAAAGAGAGAGAGGGAGCGAGAGGGAGAGAGAGAGAAAGAGAGCGAGAGAGAGAGAGAGGCCTCACTATAAGGTGATTGCCTGGTAAATATGTAGAAGTGTGGTTGCCAGAATTGGCTCCATAAAAGGGAACATTTACAGCACATATAAAATGGCACACAATGGAATTTATGTTTGGGATAGAGGAGCCCTGCCATACACCACACATCACACAAAAACATGTGTAAGCCAGGCCAAACACTAGTAAAACCCAGCAAGTTAGATGCACCCACGTTAACACACACACACATCCATGTGTGCATACACTCCCACACGCATGCACACACACACTATTACTTCAATTGTAGATACCAGTTCCAAGTGTGTGTGTGTGTGTGTGTGTGTGTGTGTGTGTGTGTGTGTGTGTCAGAGGTCATCTAGCCCCACTGACCTGCACGCTGCTTCACCCCTAACCAGCATGCTGAGATGTCACAGTGAGCTGTGGGAGTATGGGTGCAGAGTGCACACACACACACACACGCACACACACACATCTGTGCAGCCAGACATTGAAGTGGACAGCCTGTCAGAGTGCATTTAGTGTGGCCAGAACACACATGCAAATAATCACAGCAAGAGAGCTGCCAGACTGTTGCAGACTCTCGCTCTCTCTCTCTCTCTCTCTCTCTCACACACACACAGATCTACAACGCAATAAATCACAGACTAATTCAGACACACTACAGCAACCTACTTAACTAACACACGTACACGTGTACACACACACACACACACACACACACACACACACACACACACACATATCCACAAAGAAGCAGCTTCTGCTCAATCCCACTCATGTACTCATGTCCTACTGACACAAACCCACTCTCTCCTTCCCCTTTATATGCTTTTTCCTTCCCTCTCCCCAAACATTACTGTCACACACACAGACACAAATACTCAAAGACGCATTCAAGGCCCTGTCTGCACATACAGACGTCCTGTACAAACACACAAACAAACTGAAACCATTGACAATCTATGGCTAACCTAGAACTCCAATAGCTGATTATTCTGGATGCACATTAATTTCAGTATTTACACACTACACATTCTATCACAGGTACTCAAACACACACACACACACAAACAAATGGACATGCAAATTGAAAAATAACTGTGTACACCAGTCGTAGCAGGACAGACATCAGGAAAGCACATTAGGCCCTCCCACTGGTTACAGGGAACAGGTAATACCTGCAGAAGAAAGAGGCTGTGTGTGTGTGTGAGTGTGTGTGTGTGTGAGAGAGAGTGTGTGTGTGCATGCAAACCTTTAGATCCTCCATATTTAACCGTTGGCCTCTAGGCAACCATTCAGACAGGTCACACACAAAGGTAAGCGGAGAGTTGCAGTTTGCTAACACAATTTGTGCAAATGATGGTGTGCCTGTCTGCCACTGTGAGTGCAGGGCAGGCCATCCTCTCTCTCTCTCACTCACTCACTCACACACACACACACACACACACACACACACACGGCCACGAAAAGCCACCCAGGAATGAGGGTGACTCCATCAGAGACTTATTAACCTATGCTGCTATGTGCACACTGGCATGCTGTCCACACCTGCGGTGCTGTTGTTTAGATCCTGCACTGCTAAAGTCACACAACTGGCCAATGGAACCAAATCAGGTTCCTGGTCTCCATGAAGGTAAATGTATTGGGAACATCATCAGATTATGGCTCTAGGAGACAGGCATACCAGAGCCTGACTTTAATACTGTTTATATGTTTAGGATTTGTCCATTTTTAATTATGTACTTCTATGTGTTAAACAGTTGGAGAGAGAGAGAGAGAGAGAGAGAGAGAGAGAGAGAGAAAGAGAGAGAGTGTGCGTGTATGAGGATATAGTTTTGGTGTGCATGTGTTAAGGTGTCTATATGTCTTCACAAGAGTGAGGGAACTAAGTGTGAGAATGTGTGTGTGTGTGTTATTTGACAGGGTTCAGAGTGGTCCAGTCTCCTTACAGGGGGTCCTGTCATTAACCACCCACCCCCTCCACTCCTGGCCCAGAGGTCAACATCAACAGAGTGGAATGAAAGAGTGTGTGTGTGTGTGTGTGTGTGTGTGTGTAAATTCAATAAGTGCAAAGGTCCTGCAGTGAATCACAATATAGTATGCATGTTCAACTGTAAGTCAGTGAGTGCATATCAAAATGAATTATGTAGATATGAACAAAATACTGTGGATTCCAGAAAGATAGAGAGATAGAGCGGGGCACAGATGAAAGAGAGAGGGGGCACAGACGAGAGAGAGAACATAAACAAGAGTGGGAGGAGGGGCTGTGGGACCAGAGCACCATCTGCTGGTCATGAGGAGTAGAGCACCTTATTCTCTGGCGTTCAACATTAAAACTAAAGACATTTTCACATGTGGCCATCCAGTCTCTTGGGGGAAACTAGGCAGAAAGACGCTCAGTTCGATCAGATGGAGGGAATTTTCCAGAAAATCATGCCTCCGGCGTTGCTAAGCACAGGCAGAGCGCTCTGCGTGTGCATGTATGTATGAGTGAGTGTGTGTGTGTGTGTGTGTGTGTGTGTGTGTGTGTGTGTGTGTGTGTATATGTGTGTGTCTGTGTGTGGATATCAGCTGCATTGTTGGGGAGTGGTGTGGAGTGAATCAGTGTCTGTGAGTGAGTGAGTGAGTGAGTGTGTGTGTGTGTGTGTGTGTGTGTGTGTGTGTGGTGTGTGTGTGTGTTTGTGTATGTGTGTGCTTTGTACACAGGAAGAGTCCAAGAATGTAATCCATAAAAGATGTGCTTTACCAGACTGGACCCTGCTGCACTGGGAACTGTGTGGAGAGAAGCTGAGGTGATTTAGGAAGAGTGAGGAGACTGAAGACTGGAGAGAGGTGGGGAGGGGATGGGAGGAAAGGAGAGGAAGAGAAGAGAAGAGAGGAGAGGAGAGGAGAGGAGAGGAGGGGAAGAGAGGAGAGGAGAGGAGAGTGATAAACAGAGGGGAGGGGAGACAGGAGAAGGAGACAGGGAGTGTTGTGAAGAGTGATTTAGAAGAGGAGATGGAGAGAGGGAGAAGAGTGATTTAGAACCAAGAGAGGTGGGGAGAGAGGAGGGAGCGAAAGAGGAGTGGGAGAGTGAGCGTGGGCATACACACATACACACACACACACACACGCACACACATACACACGCACACACATACACACGCACACACATACACACACATACACACACACACACACACACACACACACACACACACACACACACACACACACACACACACACACCTGTTCTTTTTGGAGTGTTCATCTTTGCCTTTCTTCACGCCAAAGATCCGCGTGATGAGTGTGCTGAAGAGAAGAGTGGAGGAATTCCTCACCTGAGAAACAGAGAGAGAGAGAGAAAAAGAGAGATATGGAGAAAGGGAGGGAGAAAGAGGGGAAGAAAGAGAGAAAAATAGAGGAGGAAAGGTTGAGAGTGAGCTATTGAGTAAATAAAAAGGGAAAAAAGGAGGCTAAGAGAAAAACGGACGGAAGGACTGACCTAATATAGAAGTTACACAGGCTATATTTTCAGTGTAAATTAAATATTGTAAGAGTGCCGCTGACAACACTATGATGATAAGTCAAAATAAGTGCTTCCCAAAAGAAGTGAATGGACATGATGGGGCTAATTTGTGAGCGAAGATGAAAAACACGTCCCCAACCTCCTCCTTCTCTAAGCAGTCCCGCTCACATCCACACACTTACGGCCACACACTTAGGACATGACCCAATCCTCTTGAACAGGACCAAAACACTCTGGGAAGTCCACTTACCTCAGTCACACGCACTCACACACAGGTAGTCCCCTAGTACAAACACATACATACACACACACACACACACACACACACACACACACACACACACACACACATACACATACTCGCTGGCCATTCAGAACTAATGGTGAGGGCTCTGGGCAGCTCATTCATCACAAGTGACTCAGACTCTTAGGTCTCAGAGAGTGACAAATAAGGGTGAGCTACTGTGAGTTGTGTCCTAGCAGCACCTGATTCCACACTGGACTGGAGAGAAGTTTCTGGATGCAAAAAAGGCATCTGTTAAATGTATAAATGGGAAATTCGTTTCTAGTTTTCTTCCAGAACACTGGCTTAGCCCTAGGATTCAGAGAAATGACAAATAAGGAAGAGAACAGCGTCTGGAGGCCACGGAATGAAGTCTGCTTCTCAAAGTGGAACTGAAGACATTTTTCTTGGATTGACTAACTCTCTAAAGAAGTATTTTAAGGTCTCCAAGTACAAATCATTCCTCACTAACCTTTCGCATTGTTTGTTTTTTGGTCCTCACCAAATTTAGGCAATCTATTTCTTTTATTTATTTATTTGTGTGTGTGTGTGTGTATGTGTGTGTTCTGTGTCTGAGGTGGCCTGCCATGCCAATGTGACCCCTATCAAGCTTTCATAAAGGTATTTTCGGTGGTCTCTACTGTGAGGGTCTGCGGTCCCCCTGGCCAGGTCTGCTCCTGGGAGAGTGACGAAAGAGGGGTGACCCTTCCCACACTCCAGCCAATATGAGCAGAGGAGAGGAGTGATGGAGCAGAGGACTGCTGAGAGATGGACTGATGGGGGGGCATGAGACCAAGCAGGAGGGAGGGGGGGTGGATGGATGGATGGAGAGAGTGTAAAAGACAAGCATAAAGGGAAGGGAAAGGGAGAGAAAAGACAGAGCAAAAGAGGAAATGAGTAAAGCAGAGATTAAATGAGAAAGAGAGAGAGAGAGAGAGTCAGAGAGAGTGAGAGAGGGAAAGAGAGAGTGAGAGAGGGACAGAGAGAGTGAGATGAGAGAGAGAGACAGAGAGAGACAGACAGAGTGAGAGTGTGAGAGTGAGAGAGACGGGGGGCAAGAACGCCACAAGGGTAAGAAGTGAAGAATGTGACCAGGTCTCGTTTCCATGGTGACCTGTTAGCGGTAGGTCCATGCAGCGGGAGTGGATCAAAGTACCCCGCAGAGAACAAACGGCCAGGTGTATGCCTGTGTGTGTGTGTGTGTGTGTGTGTGTGTGTGTGTGTGTGTGTGTGTGTGTGTGTGTGTGCAGGCAACCACGTGGGAAAGCATGCCACTGACAGCATGCGACTCAGCGTCTAGAGACAGAGTTTGATGCAGTGTGTTCATTTATAGTCCAAAGTTCCCAGAAAAGTCACCAGAGCTCTGGTCCTAGTTTCCTAGTTTAGACTACTGGCACCACACAGTGATAAGACCTGCTCCACCGTGAGGAGAGTGAGTTGCCCACTCTTAATGGCAGATACTATTTAAAGCAGCCCAGCACTACTAAATGTTGCTAAGTCTTAGTCTTACCCAGTCTCGTAGTTAGACTTAAGAAGAAATTAGAATACTTTATGGAGCTCTTCTAAGGCAGGGGTTCTCAAAATGTATTGGACCGGGGACCCCTCATGGAGCAGAAAAAAATCCAAAAAGAAAAAAAAATCCAACACAAGTTTGACTGCACAGGCGTATATCTATTTGTTCTGTTAAATGCTAGATGCTATTTTGCAGCAAACTTTTTTACAGACCCTCTGACAAAGTGCTGCAGACCCCAGTTTGAGAACCAATGTTCTGAGGTTCTGAAAATCCTGGTCCTCTCTCCTGGCTATCCTGCCTCTAATGCAGCCCAGCAAGCCAGTCCAACATGTGGGGTGGCCCCTGTGGCCCTGGTCCAGCCCAGGCCAGAGGAGCAGGCTGAGATACTCACGGCCCATATGGGAGAGGTGAAGCCCAGCACAGCAGCCTGCAGACCATCAGCCACAAATGGCACGATGTTCTCTCCCAACCGCGTGTCACGGTACAGCGCTCGCAGGATGTTCAGAGCATGCACCTGAGAGAGAGACAGAGAGAGAGAGAGAGAGAGAGAGAGAGAGAGAGGAAGGACTGAACTGAACCTATGTGTTTCTGTTTTAATTGGCTATGTGTAGACTACAAAAACACAGGGACTGGCATGTGCCGTGGGACTAATTCAGCCCCTTTCAACTCTAAACCAGAATGCCAGTGTGTCTGGATGTGGACTCATGAACCTATTGGATGTGTGTGAAAACTATCCTGAGAAGCACTGACTGTGTGTGTGTGTGTGTGTGTGTGTACCTGTGGCACTGTGCTGGCATCAGTGACTGTACCCTGGGTGGGCTTGGCCAGAGCGGTCAGTTCTCTCATGGTCATCTTCAGCAGACTGCAGCTGGATGACTTGGGCTCTGAAGACAGCAGGGCCTGGGAGGAACACGAAATTTCAAACCACTCAAACTCATTCCAACCATTTCAACCAGCCATTCAAATAACATGGGACAATAAATAGACCTCAATTCTCCACGTGCACTCTACCTATGCTCTTGCTTCCACTCAGGAATGGAACATGGATACCATGACAGCAGCCTGGCCTAAGAGCAGTACCATCCCCTGCCTCAAGCAACCCAGAGAACATTCGCCATACAATTGAAACCGTACGATAGAAACCACACTGTAGAAACCATACAATATAATACAATACAATACAATATCACACTCCTTTCTGTTTCTGCACTGTAACCTTTGATTTTATGTAGATAAATTATATTGCAGAAATTCCAGGAAGACGCCAAAGGTGGGAGGGAGAGATAGACAGAGAGAGGGAGAGAAGGAGAGAGTGAGAGAGAAATGGAAAAAGTAAAGTACAGAAACAACTGTACACCCTGTTACAGCATTTCCATATGAACTCCGTGCCACTGCACCTTTCAAACCATGCAATTTGAATAGAGCACAAGAGACCACGCTACAGCGGGAAGAGAGGAGTGGGGGTGGAGAGGGAAGCAGCCAGATAAAGAAAGTCAAAGAAAACAACACACAATCACTCGAACAATTACAGCCGACCTCAGACAGAACGACGCTGTTATGACAACCTAAATGTGTCGGCCTAATGACATAAGAGCGGTTATAGAGCTCTCTCTGTCTGCAGCGGCCAGTCCACCTCAGGGGCTCTGTGTCAACAACAACAACTAGCCAGCTGGCTAGCGCTAGCGCTCATAGCCGGCTATCTCTAGAGCCTTCTGGTCCTGTGCCGAGGAGATGGGTTACAGCTTGCTGGCTTGGGGAAGAAGGAAAGGAGACCTGTCAATGGTGTCAGGGTGTCTTCAGGCAGCGAAGAGGAGAGGGGGGAAAACGCTGTGTTTTTTTAGCACTTTGGAGTTTTATCTGAGTGCTTGTTATCATAGCAGTTGTGCGGCTAGCGCTAGATTAAATGGCTGGCAGACGGGGGGGGGGGGGGGGGGGGCCCAAAGTTCAGAAGCACGGGCCAGGTGGAAGAAGTTCAGAGGAGACCGGGAGAGAGGAGAGGAGAGAAGAGAGGAGAAGAGGCTCACTCCATGACGTCATAAACACGAGACGGAGAGCCAGCGCTGCCAGTGGTGGAGGCTTTTCAAGCCGCTCTTCTCCGTGGTGTGTGATGTGGCTCCAAGCTGTGCTTTCGTCCAGCCAGGCTCTTTCTCTGTGTGTGTGTGTGTGTGTGTGTGTGTGAGTGAAAAAGCACACTTCAGACCTTTCCAGAGAGTTCTCTGGGAACAGTCGTCAGTGGTGGTGAAGCAGGGATTAACTGCTCTCTGATCAGGCTTGAGGGCCTTAAAGGAGATCTCAGATAATCATTTTCCTGATTCCCCTGCCCGCAACCTAATTGGGCATTATAAACTAAAAGCTAGCAGTCAAATGAGTCACACACAGAGAGGAGGGAGGGGGGGAGGGAGAGAGGGAGGGAGATAGAGAGGGGGATAGAGAGAAGAAGAAGACCGAAGCAGAAGGAGGAGACAAAAAATTCTAGAGCCATCATGCCATCACTACTTCAAATACAGACAGATACACACACATTCCAAACAATCTCTCTCACACAAAAATACACACACACCTGGATGTAGAAAGGGATCCCAGCACTTCGGCGCGTGGCACAGAGCTTTGAGGAAGGGTCACTGGAGCGTACCTCTGCCAGAACCTCCTTCAGCCAGTGAGCTGGAAGCTGCTGTAGGGTCTTACTGCCACTCCTGACACACACACACCACAGCACAACAAAACACAGTAACAAACACAAGAAGCATGTTGGGTTAATCAGACACTGAGATCATTGTCAGTGGACTCTCCAAACTCCCCAAAAGTCTTTAATCTTTTGAGGAGTTTGCAGACAACACTCTCACATACACACATACATACACATATGGTTAGATGTGGCTCATCTCTCACACAGGTGAAGCTAACATGAAGCTAAACGTGCTAGTCACAGATAGCACAGATAACGGAGCTAGAAACGGCATATCTGATTGTTGCCATGGATAGCTAGTGAAGGCTATCACTCAAAACCACACTCAGTAGGACAGATACATGGGGAAGTGAGTATTTCTCATGAAGGTCCATGTGTAGACCAGGACAAATCTAATTTCTACCAACACTTCATATCTAGATAGACACTTATTTCACACTGGTTTAAATTACTCTAGAAATCCTAATTAGAGCTGACCAGGACATACAATCCATACATGCACTGGCGACCCACACACACACACACACACACACACACACACACACACATGCACACACAGCCCTACATAAACAGCAAGAGAAGGAATGCAGTCTGTGGTTATGAAAAGTCCAGCTGTTTTACAAGAGGCAGTCAACCAGGAGGACCTGATCAAACAAATGAGTGTGGGGCAGGAGAGAAACACACTCACACACACACACACACACACACACACACACACACACACACACACACACACACACACACACACACACACCATGTGATGAGACACAAAGGCAACCTTCAAAAGAGTGGGCCAGTCAACCAGCCTACAATCAACACCCCATAAGGCTCTGGCTGGCAGTGGGCTTTTTCAGGGCGAAGTTTCCACGAGGCTGCCCTCACGCGCTTGCAAAAACAAGCAGCCGTGACCTGTGACCTTTACAGGCGTCGCTGTAAACACACGCATGCACGCCCAAACACACACGCACACACCTCATACAACCTTTTGCACAGCTAGTCTAAGCTAAGCCTGCGCTCAATCAGCACCTGTAAATATAGGCCTGTCACGCATTGTGACACGGAGCCCTTCACGCATGCCAGAAGGGACTGTCAGCTTTGGGGTAGTTCTCAAAATGTCCCAAGGCTGTCCATAGAAATTTTGAGGTTGCTGTTTAGAACACTTCCACGAATGTCTGAAATGCGTTGGATATTTCAGGAGAATTTCTCCTGTGTTTGATTGGCAATAATTACGCCGTTTACGGTGCACAAAAGAGATTTTTAGGAAGTTCTGACTTTGTTTATGCATTCAGGCTTTGGCAGTTGTGCCGTTATCTTTGCCTGTGACATAGTCCTTGCTTTCGCATGTGGCTGCTTAGGAACGCCAGTGACTGGGGCTCCATCAGCTGCAAGACTCCCTCTTGGTGAGAGTTCAGTTCCACCAGGGCTTCCAAAATGGCAGCTGCTGACCTCCATCCACCCCGCGCCATTCATCTCCGACTGCAGTCTGCCAGGTGGAGGAAGAGCCCGTGGCACGAAGTGAGAGACTTGGGCCCCCAGCTTCAGTGCAGCTGGGACAGCGGGGCTGTGTGTGTGTGTGTGTGTGTGTGTGTGTGTGTCTGTGTGTGTGTGGAGTTCCACGAGCACAGGGCTCAGGCATGAGGTCTAGGCCAAGCATAACAGCAGGGTGGAGCGGGGGAGCATTCCTAGCAGTACAAACAGCTCCATCGGAGCGGAACACACAGCCAATGAGAAGACAGATTGGACAGAGGGATCTAAGCGCTAGAAAAGGCCAGTCTGGAGACACTGAAGTGTTCGTGTGTCAGGGAGACGGGAGCGAAAGGGAAGAAAGCCCAGGGTTTTCCATATAAAGCTCGCCATATTAATGTGTTATGCAGAGCAATTCATGAATGAATGAATGAATGTTCACACTCTCACGTACACATACAAAACTCATGCTCTCTCTCTCTCACACACTAACACACACACACACGCACGCCTCAGCTAAGGAACCAAACAGAATTGTATGCATGTACAGACCCACCCCTTACCTGCAGAGCATATCTGTGAGCCGCACAAATCCCACATAGGCCAACTCAAATGCCCCACGATGGCGAGACTGGAGCAACTGCTCACGAAAGTACTGACCCACACCTTCCACCTGAGAGAGGGGGGGGGGTTAGGGAGGGGGAGAGAGAAGAGAGAGAAACATTGAGTAAAACAATGACTTTCTTCATTAGTCATTTTAAGAGTAAAGCCCATCAAGAGTGCAACTGAGGACATCTACACAACAACCTCAGCGGCTTTGAGAGACAAGCTTAGGAAACAGCTTGTGTTTTTGTGTATGTAAGTTTCTGTGTGTGTGTTCAGTCCTTGGTGGTTTCCATATCTTCCTTAAGACAGATTAGCATCCGAGTGTAATTGCAGCATTACAGGCTAATCACACTTAGGGGAAAAGAGGCAGCAGCAGCAGCAGCACCAGCCCAACGCCAACAGGAAGCACTTCCACTCAACACACACAGGAACTCCCACAGCACGCACGCACGCACGCACACTATCTAACACAGCCATGTTTTCAGACACAGTGACACAGTGTGACCCAACATGGCCTCCAATAGGTGCAGACAAGTTCCGGGGTGGAAAAACCGTGATCTGTTTGATAATGTTTGTTCTTACAAAACACTTGGCTTTCAAAGCAGACCTGTAGAGAAATGTCTACACACTTTCCCTATTGACAGCAATCTGCCCTCAAACTGATCCTGTCAGAGAAGTAGTAAGTCACACTTAGTCACTCATGTTTTGGAAACAGGTATTTTGCTATCTGGCTTCAGTAACACCCTGTGACCCCTCTGACCAGGGCATCACTCTGGATATAAAATATTATGGTCTCTCATAGCTTACTGAGGCAAACTGATTTACGGTGCCTGATAAGTATTTGTGATATAGCCACCCAATAGGAAAGATTTACAACCTCTAATACCCTACAGATGGTCAGACAACACATTGTACAGTCCATTGCTGTAATAAACCTGGACGACTCCCACAAAACCATTCAAAGCCCTTAAGTGTAAAACATTACAGCCCCCAATGTGACCCATAGTGGGTCTATAACTGGTGTGTAAGTAGTGGGTGTAAAAACATCATAGTGGCTGATAACTCCGTCTGACCCCTTGACTTGTGTGTGCACCCCCATATGACTCACGCGCTGACTATGCCTGCGTGCCCTTAAGATAGGAACCCTGAAATTGCAGGGTGGCGCAGAGCAGAGTGGAGCGGAGCGGAGCGGAGTGTGTGATTTAGGACGGGGCCAGAGGCCGAGGAGGAGGGTGGCACACTGCCCTGGCTGTGGTGGCACTGAGGGCACAAGGCTTTCACTTGAGCTCCGTGTGAACCACGCTGCCATGCACAGCAGTCAGCTCGCTTGTTTTGTCTCCCTTCTTTGATGCCAAACGCCACAATTACTCACACACCCAAACAGCAACCGCTTGTGTACTGATAGCTTTACATAACGTGATAAATGTTCAACAACAAGCCCACATACATACACACACAGTGAATCTTTTTATTTCGTGCCTATTCATGCTTCATCATGAAGCGCCTCTTCACTTTTCCGAGCTGGTAAACCAATCAACAGGCCTTGGGGAGTGGTTAAAGTGATGACAAAGAGGAAGTGGCGAGTCTGAACACCAGAACAAACAACATGGCCACACTCAAAAGAGCGACTGGGTTCACTTCATTAGAGGCTTGCTGGGTAAACTTGATTTGAGCGCTGGGACCTCTCTCTTTTTTTTTCCTCTGGGGAAAAGCTGTGGTGTCTCTCCCCACACACACAACCCTGAGTAAAGTTTCATCTACCAGCAGGTCTGGTTATTCTGGCAGAGCGACTTGCAGTCTTCGGCTCTCAGAGCTCCAAGTTGATCCAATTACATTCAATATGATTTTCACTGACACCCATTAGTGGCCACAATTAATCTCTATGGACCACCCTGAGAGTGGAGGAGAAAGTCTAGAGACTCTAGGCTAGACAGTTCATGTCCTTACTGAGGGATAAATCCCACCGCTTATAAAACCATGTGAAAAAGTGACCCATTCAATAGGAAAATCAGACTACAGGACATATACATTTCAATGAGTGTACTTAGGCAGCAGAAGATTTCTGCATAAGCACAAGTAATGATACTTACAGGGAGGCTACACTGGATGCGTTAAGTCAAAGACGTATCTGCTGTAACAATTAGCTTCCGCTGTAACCAATGGACATGGCTACACCAGACGAGGCAGCGCAGCTAACAAAAATTCCCCACCTTTAAATGGAATTTTTATGTGACTTGACTTGACACTTCTGTAATGCATCCAGTGTAGCCCCAAGGTTAGTCTGTACAGAAGATGCAGTTCATCTGAGTGCATGGCTGCTTTCTGAAGTCGCGTGACGTTTACACATGCATGCTTGTTGGGATGGCAGTGTTGCATGTGTATGTATAGTATGTATGTATTTTTGGTATAATTCATGTCTAGTATAATGAGTTCGCTTTACTGTGTTCCTATATTGTAATGTACAGAGGACATGGGGTGTTGTTTGTTGCTGCATTGGTCTAGTGTGTGTAGTGTATGGTGTAATTGGTCTAGTGTGTGTAGTGTATGGTGTAATGTGTGTTATTTTGGTGCAGGCCCCTGTGGCTCCGTGGTGAGCTCATTCAGCCCAAACGAGCCGAGCGCCGGCGCAGGAGCACCCAGCGGTTACGACCGCAGTCTGAACTGGGCACTGCCCTTCCAGGGGGCAGCTATTTATGTCTGCACGCCGCACTCGTTTTTTTTCTCTCCTGCCTTTTTCTGTTTCTTCTCCCTCGACAGCTGCCACACTTTAAAACTCCCTCTCTTTCTCTCACTTGCTCTTTCACTCCATCAGGCTCTCTCTCTCTCTCTCTCTCTCTGTGAGGCCTTTTTTTGGATATCTCATTTCCTGTTTATCCAGCGCCTATCGTTCCTACACCCTCCCCCTCCTTCAATTTTGTTTTTTTTTCTCCTCCTTCATCCCTTCTTCCTTCCTTCTCTCCAAAAAAAATCCCACTTTTCTTCTACACCCCCCACTTCTCCAGTTACTAATTAGTCAGGCTATGGTCACTGACCCAAATCTCACCCTGTGACCCGCCGCCTCACTGGGCGCTAAGCGACTTAGCGGCTAAAGCTACCGCAGCTAATGCCCTTGTTGTTGTTGCCACTGATGCCGTTGTTGTTGTTTGCCACTTTAATGCCATTGAGGCAGGTCCCCTAATCTCCCGCCAGAAAGAGAGGGATTACGCAACCCTAAGACGAGAAAAGAGCTCACGGGAAGGTAAGAGCAGAGGAAGGGTGGAGAACTAGAGTTCAGATCACTGCAGTAAAGAGAGAGAGAGAGAGAGAGAGAGAGAGGAGAGAGAGAGAGAGAGAAGCAGGCAGACAGACAAGCAAGGAAGGCAGCCCAATGCAGCTGAATATTTACTTGAAGTACTCATGCACTCACATGGAGTAAAGTGAGATTGAGAGAGGAGCAGGGAGAGCGAAAACAGAAGGATACAAAGAGTGTCTAACACACTGGGTGCTGCGTGTGTGTGTGTGTGTGTGTGTCTGTGTCTCTGTGTGTTTTAAGATGCTGAGCTCAGATGCCAGTGGGATTTCTGTGTGTCTGGAGATGTGGCGTGAAGGTGGCAGTTGTATGCAGTGAGTGCTCTGGACCCTGTTGTCCTGGGGAGGGGGTAGAAATTAGTTGGGCTGCAGTCACTGTGTGATGAGGATGGTGCAGACAGAGAGACACACACACAAACACACAGATACATACTTACATAAACACACAAATACATACTCCACTGCCTCACATCCAGTAAGGGAGTAGAGAAGAACAGCAGACCTGCAGCTGAAGAGTGCCCCCTGGCTAGCCAAACAGAGAATATAAGCCCGGGGCATAGCCCTACCACTGTGAGAGTGAGGAAGTGGGGAGAGAAAGAGAGAGAGAGAAGAAAAAAAGGAGATGGAGAAGAGAAAAAAAGGGAGGGAGTGAGAGAGAGAGATGCTGGTTTATCCAAAGCCCCAGACAAGCCAGACAGATCTGTGTTGCTTAGCCAGCTTAGGCTTTCTGCCCCAAAGCAAACACGCAAGGCCAGAGAGAGAGAGGGAGAGAGAGAGAGAGAGAGAGAGAGAGAGAGAGAGAGAGAGAGAGAGGGAGGGAGAGAGGGAGGAGAGAGAGAAGAGAGGGAGAGAGATAGAGAGAGAAGAGAGAAAGAGAGGAAGAGAGGCCTTGGAACCACACTGGCTAAGTAGCACCTCAGTTTCCCCCAGTGCCACTCCTTGCCAACCCACCAAGGAGAAACTGGCCAAAGAGGAACCCCATTCTGGCTATAACACTCAGACCCAGTTCCAGTCACCTCCAAAAACACTACAAGTCTGAGTCCCTCAGTCCTGTCATAT
>PYXC01000133.1:2432500-2452500 GCA_015244755.2 Tenualosa ilisha | reverse complement strand
CAAAAACCAAAAACTAAAAGGCTGGCAATGAAAGAAGCTTTACTAGCTTATTAAGTGATGCTTTAGTGAGTTAGTGACATATTTGACATATATATGACATATTTTGTGGTGAAACAGCAGTTTCTGTATTTTCACCAAGATGAGAGCCAAGACCACAAAAGTGCATGATGAACAGCTTAATAGGCTTGCGTGAGTTACAGGTGTGTTCATGTGTTTTTTTTTTGGATTTGTTATAAAATCGAGACAGCTTCACACAGTCTTGCCTGACAGCTGCTTATTGGTTGCCACTGCATTTATTGGACAGACTTCATCTAGGCCTTTCTGTCTACAGTACACCTAACACTTCGACTCAGTCCAACATCACTTGCCTCAATTCTGGCAGAGACTGAATCCAAACCGAACCTCAGAGGTCACCGCCAATGACCTCTAAACCAGTGTTTCCCAACCTTTTCTGTCATACCATGAGTACCCCCTGACTCATATGTCTTGATGATTCTCCAAAAGCAGAGCGTAACACAACTGGCGCGGAGAGCGCCCCTGCGGTGTGCTTGCGTACCCCTAGGGGTACACGTACTCCTGGTTGGGAATCACTGAACCATCAGCGCCTATACATCAACTCATTGTTACATCACTACGACATCATCAGTCCACAGTGGCGTCAAGTGTCTGGTCCGCCGACACACCGCCTCAAGATGTTTAGCGTCAGCTCCACTCTGTTTCTCTCTCTGTCTCCATTTGTCCAAGTGTGGTCATGCTGCTGCTGATCCAGGAGCAGTGGGTGTGCTGAAGTGGCACATGTGCGGCTGAGGGGGAGCTGTATACAAACATGCTGCTCCATTTACACACAACGGAAGCACGTCTGGAATGCCCGCGTCATGGAATGTTTACAACTGCGTCTGCCGGCACTGAACCCTGGGGCCTGTCGCGTCGGGTTCCTCCCAGCATGTAGCATATGTACGTCTGCGCACGTGTGTGTGTGTGTGTGTGTGTGTGTGTGTGTGTGTGTGTGTGTGTGTGTGTGTGTGTGTGTGTATGTGTGTGTGAGTGCGCGAGCACGTGCACACCTGGGTTTGTGAATAACTGTGTATGCATACTGTATACTATATGTCTGTGGGCACATGTCTTCATTTGTGTAATTTAACTCATGTGTGTTTATCTGAATTTTTATGCTATGTCTACATGCCGGTTTGCGTAAATCCGTGTGTGTGTGTGTGTGTGTGTGTGTGTGTGTGTGTGGAGACAGTAGAGGTCTTTTAACTCCTCCAGGGCTGGGTCATTAAGTGGAGCCTGTAAAGAGATACAGATGTGGACTCGCCCCCAGATAAGGCAGGAGCGCAAGTCAGCTGCTCTTCAATTAACTTGTTTGGGCAGCCAATCTTCTCATGCACATGCAGCATCTAACCACTAGAGGGCCTCATGTGGCTTTATGAGAGAGACCACTGATCTCAGAACTGCGCAGCACATACTAGAAAACGCTCTGGTCTGCCCCCATGAGGACAAAAACTGGAATTACAGGAGAGAAGGCTCACAAAGCAGCCAACACACTCAAGACCTGCTTTCTCTGTCTTTGTTTAGGTGAGTTCCCATCCTAATGAAACCAGATATCTTCAGTGGTTAGGACCATTTGGACTTTCTAAATGCTTAGGTGCTCCAATTCTTCTTTTCAAGCCTCCTTGAGCATAGTGTACACTAGCGGTCCCTAGGAAATTAAAGGAGGCAAGAGACACCCCACAATTCCCTCCACTATGAAATAACAACCAATCAACTTCACACAGGTTAATAAGACGGATTCTCTTAAAATCATTGTTGTCCTTATGAATTCGATCTTTATCTTTCCTTGACCCCATGACATTTCCCAATGAGGTCAAGGTGCAGGGCATAGTGAAAGAAGATAGGAGAGTATTCGTAAGGACTAAAATTCGTAAGGACTTTTGCCTAAGTGTGCATTCTGGCCTTTAGTTCATAGATTTTGACTATGAACTATTCCATGTGTGTGTGTGTGTGTATGTGTGTATGCAAGTGTGTGTGTGTGTGCATCAACCTCTTGTCTCCTCTTGTATGGGTCCATCTGGTGTGTCTGGTTCCTGTGTGTGTGCGTCCAGCTGACGGGAGTTTTTAAAGAAATCGTTGGTGTCCCGTGGCTGAATCTCCTGTAGAATTCTCTGCAAACCAACTGACGTTTCTGCAGGAGGAAGAGCAAACACGTCACGAATGCCATTCACTTCACACACCTGCCAAGGGCAAGGAAAGCCTGTTTCAGGATCATTTTCCTTTGTCCCAGTCAGTTGGCATTAGCTGCTGGTTTGCAAATTCAATCTATGTTGAGTCAAATGTTCTCACTCATCTTCCTACGGACAGGTATGGGTTGACTGAAGTCTGACCCAGACTTTTCCGTTATCCACATAAAATACAACCTACATATATTATCCTGTATTAATCATCCAGTATTACTGGAACATTTGGACCAAAGCTGAGCTCAAATGTAAATCAGAATCAGTCAGAGCCAATGAGAGAAGCTGACCAGAGTCGGTGTCCATGGGGATGAGTCCCTCAGGGGAGGAGCTTTGGACCACAGGAGAGACAACGTCGGACATCCTGTAGCACACGGCAATCAGCTCCGACACCACACACTGCCACTGAGACATCAGCACCAGAGACCTACACACACATGCAGAAAACACCCGTAAATACTTTTCAATGTGAGCAAATTAGACAAAAGCAGTGCTGTCTCTCATACAGAATCCATATTGTGTGTGTGTGTGTGTGTATATGTGTGTGTGTGTGTGTGTGTGTGTGTGTGTGTGTACTAACCCTGTGTTGAGCTGCTGTAGGGCTGCTGTAATACAGTGGGCTCTGCCATAGAGTGGGCGTGCTGCTGCAGCCTGCAGGAGAGACTGCTCTGCTTGCGCCACCTCTACATTCAAACACTCCAGCAGGAACTGGATCACTGACACACACACACACACACACACATACACACACACAAACAAACACACACACACACACACACACACACACACACACACACACACACACACACACACACAGAGAGAGAGCTCTATCATGACAACTGGAACTCTACCACAGACATGATTTAAGTATCCTTGATTGCAACACAACTTCAATAAATTGTTGGGTTACAAAAGACAACATTACAACTACATTGCAGCTGAACTACATTACAACTTGAATGTATTAACTGTACTACAATGTATCTTATCCTACTAGCTGACTTACAGGCTAATGTGTTTTTCTCCAGGGTGGAGGCCTGCTCAGAAGCCTGGGACTCGCCTGGCGGGGGCGGCTGGAGCTGGAGACCCTGCTGCTGAGCACAGTGGAGCAGGGCTGGGCGCAGGCCGGGCTGGTGCAGCAGCAGGTTGAGAAGGTGGGCAGCCGTGACGCTGTCAAAGGGCCGTGTGCTGGTGCTGAGGGCCAGGGCCGCCTCCAGCACAGACTGCACACGCTCAGGGGCCTGGACCAGGTAAGGCACATAAACGTTACTGGACATGAAAACACACACAATATGCACAAACACTAAGAGGCACACGGCAAGACACACACACACACACACACACTGCAAGTACAAATGGCCATACAACTATGTCCATATTCACGCAGGTTCAATGGCACATGTATAGTGTAATAAAAGTGTATTCTGAATGTACTATAAAACTAATCTATCGGTACCTCCTTGTGTGTGAAAATGAGCGTGAGAGTGTGTGTACGTGTGTGTGTGTACATGTGTGTGTGTACCTCCAGGCGCACAACTCTGTGTGGGAGTTTCCTCAAGAGCGATGAAGCCAGCTGCTTGACCTCCAAGAAGTTACTGGCCAAACAGAACAGCACTGCATCAGCATGCACCTCACTCACACACTCACCCAACGCAAAGCCATCTGGGCCTGAGTGTGTGTGTGTGTGTGTGTGTGCGAGAGAGAGAGAGAGAGAGAGAGAGA
Source organism: Tenualosa ilisha (assembly GCA_015244755.2). NCBI lineage: Eukaryota > Metazoa > Chordata > Actinopteri > Clupeiformes > Clupeidae > Tenualosa > Tenualosa ilisha. The sequence continues at coordinate 2,448,547 of PYXC01000133.1, read as the reverse complement.
GAAACATTGTCAGTATGTCTAGTCACGCTTCACATCAGACTTTACCTTTACCCACTCAGACTAAACATTGCGTTTTTTCATGAACACACACACACACACACACAAGCTGTGCAGACTTGCAAAGACTAAACTTATACACTGGCCAAGTGTGTGTCCTCTGTCAACCACACTTCCTGAGTACATTTCCATCAAATTCCACATAAGTGCAGGAGACAGTGCAGTGGGGGGGTGGGGGGGGCAGAGGGTGGGGTAAGGGCTTGTCAGGTGTTAGGTGCTCAGGTGCTGTTGGAAGCACTGGGTGTGCAAAAACTTAAAGCAATACACGCGGACATTGATTGTAGACTGTATGTTTGCATAGCCACGAGTCAAACATTCATGCAAAGACAAAATGACTTTGGTAGCTGCCTAACAGAGCTTGAGCGTTCTTTGTGTTTCAGACCCATGGCTTTCAATGGGTGAGTCCAGGACACTTCGCCAGACGCGTTCAAAATGCTACACAATACAATCAGCATACAATCAATGTTCCCCAGCGCATTGCTTTAAGGACAGACAGGAACGCCCCTGCTCTGGTTGCACTAAATAGATCCTTCCACCAGCGTGGAACAACAGACAAGAAAGGTCTGGACTGGTCTGTCTTACAAAAGGTGATCCCTGTGCCAGGTTACGGTCCTTTCACAAACAGAGCAGCCGATGGGTAACACAAGTCTTCATGAGAGCATTTAAAGAGACGGAAGCAGACCCTTCAAGCACGTACTAGGCTAGCAGCAGTAATTTGAGTTTGATGTGGGTAGCTAAGGGAAGCCAGTGGTGACCAATGAACACAGGGGTGGTGAGGGGGGAGACAGAGGGTTGATTAGAGATCTGAAGGTGGAGAGGAATTTATGGGCGTCATTGGAGCATTGATGGTGGATAACAAATATGGCAGCAGTGGGTGGAAGAACTTTTTGCTTTGCGGTTGGTGTGCAAAGAGGGTCCAGAGGGTATCATTGAGTCGTGGGTGGGACTTGATGGATGGAGCGAGTCTGGTGGACAGAGGACACAGGCTATCCAGGCAAGAGCTTAGCATAGAGCATTGAGACTCTGGCATCATTGACCTTTAGAGAGGCTGTGGAGGTTGCAGCAGAAAGAATGGCGGTAGGAGAACTGGTTTGTTCTGGAAGACGCAATAGTAGTCAGAGAAGTGTAAAGGTGTAAGGGTATCTGTGACATCATTTCGGATGAGAAGGAGATCAAGCTCTTTGCCAGCTGGAGGACTGCACACCTGCTTAGCTTAAAGGATCTAGAGACAAAAGTCTGATTGTCCGAGAGGATGTTCACATCACTAAGGACAAGCAGTCGTGCTCTGAGAGAGAAGAGATGTCCACCTCATCTAAAAAAAAAAAACACTGATCCCAAATAGTCTGGCTGTGCTGGCAGACCACGGCCAGGAGAGGGCACCAGCATTAAACGGAGTCAAAAACTTCTCACATTTCACCTCCATTTCTTTGGCAGAGGCTCAAACACTCTTTGATTTAGAGGGTGAGGGCGAGTGAGTCCAACAAAAGAGGACAGCTAGTCAGTGGAGAACACCACCAGTGAGGGATATGAAATAAAATGTTGATAAAGGAGACAGTACTTTCAGTGGTGGAGGACAGACAGACGGACACAGATAGACAGAAGTTTTTATATCCAGTGGCCTGCATTACGTATGTGACACATACAGAATAAGGAAGCAGAATAGTAGTTTCCATGATGATGAGTTCTCCACAGCCAGGTAAATGACAACTCACTCAACAACAGGGTGTGGAGAGACCGAAACAAGAGCAAGAAGTGCCATTATGTGTAAGCAGAAAGATGTGACAGTGTGTGTGTGTGTGTGTGTGTGTGAGAGAGAGAGAGAGAAAGAAAGAGTGAGGGAAAGAGAGACAGAGAGAGAGAGACTCACCCATGGAGAAGGAGAGGAGTTCAGCAACCAGGCCCAGCAGATGAAGCACCATGAGACAGGTAGAGAAAGATGCCCCCGGAACCAGAGACCCAAAGAGGGTCTCACAGAACCAGCAGAGGAACTCCTGGAGAACAACCACAGCCCGTGTCACACACACACACACACACACACACACAAACAGTTATTACATCATAACTTCATAAGGCAGCTGTCGTTCCCTCGTACACACAGGTCATTGGTAAATATTGGTAAATATATTATCATCTTTATTAAAACACCTTTTAATTGCAAAGGAGCCCCACAAAAGCTCTCCCTGCCAAAAGGCTTTAAACAGATCCTAGATCAGATGACCCTGTACCTTGTAGGAGTCCAGTGTGTGCTGGTCTGACTCTTTCTGCTGTGGGGCTTTATCCTGAGCAACCCTCTTCTGCAGCAGCTGGGCACTGTCCTTTAATCTGCACAACAGCTACACACACACACACACACACACACACACACACACAAACATGTTCATTTTAACCTACACAACAGCTAAACATGCACAAATTCTGATCACTGATCGCTGTGTGAAAGAGGCCTAATATTGTGGTTGTATGTGTGTGTGTGGTTGAGTTTGTATGACTCTGACCTTCTTAATGAGACTGACAGTCTGTTGGCGGACTCCAGGTGATTGGCTGTTGAGATTGCTGGGCAGGAAGTGGTGGATAAGCTCCATTTCCTGTGGGGAGATGGTCTCTGTGCTGCGGTGGCTCTCACACACCAGCCCCAGAGTGTCCATACGTACCTAACCACACACAATCACAACATAGTCATTAATACACACACACATATAAATACACTCACACACACCTGCCCCAGAGTGTCCATATGCACCAAACCACACATACTTACAACATAGTCATCAATACACACACACCAGCCCAAGAGTCCACTGACACCCAATCACACACAATCACAACATAGGCTATAATACACACACACACACACACACACACACACACACACACACACACACACCAGCCTGAGTGTCCATATGCACCTATGCACAGAAATACACTCACATACACACACACACACACACACACACACACACAGCGTCCATACAACACATACCATAGACAGAGTGTCCATACACACCTAACCACATACAAACCAAATTCATACACATGTAATCAATCACACGATAAAAACAACAGAGGTCCTGCAACACCAGAACAGCAGTAACATGCACACACAACACAACTAATCACATCTCCTGAGCATGGCAATTAATGCAGGCAGGACGCCAGCATTACACATTCAACATTCAGCCAAAACATTTCTTCGCTCACTCCAGATGCGTGAGTGAAAGTTGCTTTCCTTGATGCAGATGAGAAGAGGTAGTGTAGTGGAGAGTGCGTGTGTGTGTGTGTGTGTGTGTGGTGTGTGTGTGTGTCTCACCTGGTCATGTTTGTGCAGGAGGGCGTGGCGGAGCAGGGGCATGGGCACCAGTCCGCCCCAAAGCCGCTCCTCCGATGGCCGCATCACCCCCTGAGCCCTCGCCGCCCGCAGACACGTCATCAAAGCCCCCACTGCACCACGGCTGCCTGGTGGGCCTACACACACATATAGAACCACACACACATATAGAACCACACACACATATAGAACCACACATATACATTCATGTGCAAACACCTACAGTGGAAGAGGACAGCTTCTTTTTTTCTGTGCATCAGTCATCTACATGGGAATGTTCATATGTGACACTTGTGTGTTTGTGTTTGTATGTGTGTGTGTCTCCCTCTCACCTGTGGCAGCGGGTGGGCTGTCCTGCAGGGCCTGTACCATGTGGCTCAGGCTGGGGGGGTTGCAGCGCAGAAGTCTGGGCAGGAAGTAGTCCAGGATGTAGGTGGTCTGGTCCAGCCTGGCCTTACACAGCACGTCCAGTAGGGGGCGTACCCACGTGCGGTGCCACTCCTCCATCCAGGGCTCCGTGCTCCCCTCCGTGGCCGCCGCCGCCTCCCCAGTCTGCCCTCCACTCAGCTGAGCCTTGTGGCTACTGAAGAGCCTCTCCAGGAGGTCGCTGGCGTAAGGAGCCAGGGTCTGATCTCCCATGAGCCCGAGCAGGCGAGAGGGGAGCGTCGGCTCCAGGGCCAGCAGGTAGTTGGCGCCCAGGTGCTCCACCAGACACGCCAGCGAACCGTACTTGCCCCGCATGTGCCACTCCAGCGCCAGGAGACCCTGCGTCAGGCGAATAATGTAAGGGTCAGAGGTCAAAGGCACGTTGTCAGCGTCATTGGCTGTTGAGGCCTGGTGGAGCAACAAAAGGTTCCGGAAGAGAGAGCGCGTTTGGTGGCGCACGCCGTCCAGCGGATGCTCCCAGTGGGAGTAGACGTGCTCTAGGAGGCGGGAAGGGAGCGGGGCGCCCCCACGCACCGCCGCTGAAAGGTGTGGGGGTCTCGTCGCCCCCTGCAGGCTGTCCAAAGCAGCACCACTCCAGAGGGTCAACATGCGCGCCACCACCATGGCAGTGCTAGACTCCTTCACACTGGAGCAGACACACATGCGGAACACAAAGACAAAAATAAATGTGTCAATGCATCATACAATTAATTACATAACATCTCAACATTATTAACCACAATGTCTATAGTCTATAGCAGTCTACAAAGGGAATGATTTAAAGTATGTTAAAAAAAAAAATAAAGTATGTAAATAAAAGATGCTATGGAGACACGGAGACACACACACACACACACACACACACACTAAAAACAAAACTGTGGAAAGATGACAAGTGCTGATGTGACGACCCATTACAGTAGCCAAAGTAACAATGGTGACCTTTGACCCTCACCTGGTGTCCAGCTCCAGTATGGTATGTGGAATAAGCAGCAGTAGGGCTTCGGCCTGCGAGCCCAGGCTCCGTCCCCTCCAACTGAGCATGGCCAGCGCCCCGTGACAGAGGTAAAGCACCAGCGCCGCCGGACGAGTCGCCTCATAAAGGCCCGCGGTGCTCGCCCTCAGCCAGGAGGGGGCGCCCTCTGGGTCACACTGCTGGGTACACTGCAGCAGGCCTGCAACCTAAAGCCCACAGCACAGGTGAAATGTGTGTTAGAATGCTTTGGACTACAGGCATTTGCCTCTCGGCTTTAACTACATGCAGCTGTTCTTCTGATTTCTTTAAGTGCAATGTAACACAAACAGAATATCTTTGTTATTTTTTTGCCTTGTTAATGCTGGTGTTTGGCTTGCCAGTGTGAAATGGCTTGCCTATTTAGAGTCAATGCTAGTTTAAAAAGATCATGTGTGAATGGTCCACTGTCTTTTCACTCAATCTAAATTTCTGTGACTCTCACCTCTTTGGCCACATTCTCCTCTTTCTCCACCACACACCTGACGAGCAACACCACCGCCATCCCGGCAGTGCTTTGGACAGACTGAATGAACTCCTCTAGAGGGAGATAAAGCAGGTCAGGGGAGGGAACAACAGAGACAGAGTCAAAACCTGAGAAAATACTGTGAAGCAACCACTAGCATGGCCTTAGTCACAGCTCCTCAGAGCTAAATCCTAAAGGTAAGGACCAAAGATCCCTAATACAACATTCCAAATGATCTCTCCTATCAATATTCTGTGTAGGAGTTCTTCTACAAAGGCAAACCAAAGAACCCAGTAGGAAAGGTCATGGTTCAAGACTGAAGTCTTTCAGAGGTGATCTACAGTGCTGTGATCTCCAGCTCACCATCTGTGAGGATGCGGGTGTAGCGGTCCATGAGGGCACCCAGTGCCCGCTGCAGGTGGCATTCAGGCCCCGCCGTCTTCAGAGCGGCACTCAGCTGCTCCTGGGACCTCTGCAGCACCAACATGGAGGTCTTCACCGCCCCAAGGCATGAGTGCATCAGCTGGGCCTGGGCCACATGCCGCCCTGATAGGCTCCTGGATGGGGTGGCGTACATAGGAGTCAAAGGCAAAACTGCCACCAACCAAGATTCCTCAGCAGCAGAGAATATACAGAAGGTCTCACAGGTGCTACAGAAAGGGGTAAACTAAATGGGCAGAATGAGCAGATATACCTGTTCAGATGGAGGTAATCACCTAAAGCTCTCTGGAAGAAGTAAAGGACTGAGGAAACAGACAGACAGACAGACATCCACACAGAGTGGCAGTGAATTAGTGATCAGTGAAACAAGTCATGTTGGGATCAACTACAAACATGGTGGCATTCATAGGCAAGTATGCTAGAATATTCCGGGGTGTTCACAGTTTTTTTTCTCTGCTTTGAGATCACATATTTATCTGTGCTGCTCATAACTTTGCTTCTCATGTCTCTGTACCACTTACCATCTGTCTGTACAATCTGAATACACCTCTCGCCTGCAGGACATAAAAAAAAAAACAATTCAACTTTCAGTTGGGCATTTGCTCCTAATGTATACCCATCACCTACTGCGTGTAAGTGTTCACCATAAACATCATCTGTGCTAATCTGGGCCAATTATGCAGCAGACACAATATACAAAGTGACCCATGACCCACCTGTGGGAAAACCATCCAAACAGGCAGAGATGGTGTCTGTGAGGTGTGTGTAGTGCTCTGTGTTCTGAGAGGACAGGTCGTGAGACAGACACGCGGACAGACAGACAGACGTCTGCTCCTGCAGCCATTCAGGAACGGATCCCAAAGCACTGGGGACGGACAGAATGCAAACAAACCAGAGTCAAGAGATAACTGATCCCAAAATGGATTACCTGCAACCTACAGCCTTTGTTTCATCTGCACGTCTTTCAAAAGTCCATTTGTCATGCATCAGTGGATATTCACTTTCATATATCTCAGAGAAAAAGAGTACAACTGAATATTATATGCCACAGTAAGTCTCATAGAAATGCCTTCATTTTGGGGCCTCAGTGAGCATAGGCCCTCAATGCCTTCATATCAAGTAAATTTCATATCCGCTGTCTTTAAGATTTCATACCACTGAATATATGATTTATCCTAAGAATATTATATGTAGATGTTGATTACTGGGGAATTACCTGGCAGTGGCTCTCTTCAGGGGATTCTTGGCCTGTACGGAAATGAACATCACACACAGGGCCTCCACACTGGCCTGGACAAGAGCGGCAGGTGACGGGCTACCATCAGACTGATCCAGACCCTCCAGTATGGCACCAGCCTATGCACAGGAGATGCAAGACAGACCATTTAGAGACAATGTAGTATCAAACAACTTTATAGAGCATGTGGACACCAGCACTAAGATACTGTATGTTCAAAGAGAAAGCCTCAGGCCTTATAGAACCTGGGGCTATAGGCAATCCACCATGCTAATGCCATCACTAATAAGTACCTCCGCCCCCACATACACACAGCACACTGCACTCCACCCCTGCCTACAACATAAAGCCCCCACCCACATACTGTACACAAAGTTAACTGCCCCCCCCAACTCCACCCTAGCCATCACCTATGCCCATCCTCAGGAGGATTTTGTAGGATGTTGTTACACACAAACAGAAGAAAATTAGACACACAATGTGCCTCTAGATTAGACCACGGTCAAAAGAAGTGAACACACCTTCTTGATGCACTGAATCTGCTGGACCGCGTCAGTCAAAGCCAGACACTCCAACAGGGTCTGAGCTAGCTCCCTGTCTGTAGCATTTCCCTCAACAGCAAGGGAGGCTGAGAGAGAGAGAGAGAAGAAAAAAAAAGAAGAGAGAGAGAGAACAACAGAGAGAGAGACACACACACACACACACACACACACACACACAGTAAATGCATTGCAGAGCAATCCATAACAACACTGACCTAACTGGTGAATGTACTCACTCTGTAGTCTTTGTAGTTTATCATCATCCAGCACCACAGCTTCTACTTTGGCTGTCTTCTTCTTGACCACCATGGTGAAGCCTACAACATGACACCTTCTGATGATTAACACACCTCAAACCACTTCAGAGGCTAAATACCTCGACCCATACCAAGGACAGCTTATGTTGTATCCTTCAAAAAAGGACAAGACCACTTCAGTGAACCTCTTGTAAACTAATCAGCTAATTAACTATCAGAAAAGGAAAAAATGTTCTCTACTGTTGCTGGAGACATGGACCACACCACTCTCCTACTGTCCAATGCACTGTCCTACCGCTCCAAACCTAACCCTTCACCCAACCCTTAGAGCAGTGGATAGCTGGCAAGCTGCAGTGTCACAGTATAGCAGGCACCGGTCCTAATATTAGACAGAAGGTGAGTGGTTCAGGATAGGCAAGGAATACAGGACATTATCACTAGCTAGTTCATCGAGCAGATTCTATGAACTGTGAATTGAACTTAACATGCTTATAACTGAAGAACTTGAACTGCTTTAAATTCTTTTCTGAATCACTGCTTAAGACAAGAAAAAATCTTATGTAATACAACTTCCTTGGTTGTGATGAATGACACAAATATAAAAATAATATCCACAACAGTTAAAAATGGTAGATGGGCAACTGATTGGGGTTTATTTGATAAGATAGGACAGAAATAGTCACTCACAGTTTTTTATTCACTGTAAAAAGTGAAATAAACGGAACGTGAACTAGATGTCAATTGAAACAGTGAACTATGGACGCGATTTTTTATTTATTATTTTTTTGTATGACCTGATCTTTGAACTAGGCTAGAATTTGCACAATATTGCAAGCCACCAACAACAGTACAGTACAACTTCCGATCCCACTGCTACTAGAGGCTATCGGGTCACTGACCATTTAGGAAAAATAGCAAAATGTGTGAGAAGGCGAGGCGACGTGGTCATGCCGATTTGCCAGTTTCTTTTGCTGTCTCAGACAACTGGGTTCAAGTTTTCATGATACTGAGGTCGACCAATACTGACTGGCAGGTTACAACTGTGAAACTCACACACGCATTAGAAAGCAGACACCAAGAAACAGCAAATTATAAAATGCTGTTCTGATTTCTATGCAATGTGTCGTATAAATGACAAGCTAACTAATTAAAAATAAAACCCTTACCTAGCTAACAAGCTAACTTTACCTTGCTCTGCCTGAGTGCAGATAATTTTGTTTGGACACTGTTTACGTAAGCTTTATCTTTCTATTTCCTTCTGCGAAATCCCGAGCTTGCAATAAAATACGACTTACCGAAATATTCTTTCTATCAACAGATAAATTCACTTTCTTTCATTAATGTAACACTTGCTGACACACACACGTTTACATCTGAAACAGCGGTAGCTGATTTTCGTCTCAGCGCCACACGTGTGAAACGTCAATTCCGGATTCGTGCAAGGCCCACCCACTCTGAACGCTGATTGGCGTATATTTCACTTTCCTTAAATGTCTAATTGTGATTGGATAATACTAGAGTCAGTTAAAATACTATAACTCAAGTAGACAGATCTACATGAATACACCTAGAATGTATGGGATAGGGCAAAGCTCCCACAAACCACGCCCTTGAGCCCACCGTTTTCATACTTGGTCAGGGAATGCTGAAATGAAAACTTTGAGATGGAAAAGAAGCCTCGACTTTCTTCCAAAATGAGGTTAATAGGACAGGAATAACGGGGACACCGCAGCATTTGTATTTGACATGGAGTAAGTGTGGGGGTTTCTTCTGAATCGCATCTGCTGTATACAGGGGTAAGTGCAAACTTTTAACATTTCGAACACAATATTTATTTGACAGACTGTGCTGTCATATTCTTTTCCAAACGAAAATATAATTTTTCCCACGCGTGTAGGGTGACGTGTTAAACCGATTTGACATGTACTAAGCTTAAACTCTAGGTTTATAAAGTGTTTTGGATTTTAAATATGCTGCATTAAACGTTTCATTGCTGAAAGTTTAACCTAATCTGACTATTAAATAGTTAGGTATCATTGGTTGTGACAATGTAGCCTACCAGAGATGAAATAGAGATGAGAGATGAAATATGTCACTTGGCAAAATTTATTATATCTATTTACAAATAAAACCTCGCGAATGATCATGTTTTGTAGGCTACTCTGATCCTATAATAGCTCTACGTGATGGCTCTGATCTGGCACCATTTTCTTTAAAAGCAGCAGCTCATAACAAATCGTGGAGAGGGGGTCACGTCTAATGTAAACTCACTATATCTCAATTGAGTGCGTGTCAGGCCCTGTGGACTATTATAAATATAGCAAACTGCCTCAACATTGCAGGCTATGCGAACGTGAAAGTTTGCAAGGCTGCCACAAACCACGCAAATGAATTAAATGTTTTTTTATTCTAAACTTCAACTGGCATTCAGATGCAGAAGCTTCCAATAGGTTAGAGGTCCAGGTCTACATGTACCGTCATTGATAAGCTGAAATAATATTTTCTTTCACATGCTTATGCACACATCTCTTTTGGGGGCACACAAATAATACACAGATAGATTGACAAAACAGAGAGAGAGAGAACTTTTGAGTGTACCACACAGGAAGTGTGGCACAGATAGGATGACTGCCCTCCTCCCTGTCCCATGGGGCAAACAGCATAATGAGTACAAATCACCCTAGGAAAACAGTTCTAACCTGATAATGAGCTTTAGCTTGTGATGGCAAAAAAGTATGTATTGAAAGCCTGTTTTTCACTGGGAAGATATTTTAAGAGAAACTGAAAGAGTGGAACACAGATAGTGTCAAGGTATGACAAAATCTTCTGACTTCAGTCCTCCCATCTTCACAATAAACTGGGGGAGGCGTCCACGGAGACAGCATCAGAGGAGCGAAAACAAAACAAAGGCAGGAGGAAAGGGAGGATGAGCAAGTGATGGAGCAAGACCCACTACAAGAAGACAAAAAAGGCAAGGGATTGAGCCAAGCGTGTGGGAGACCACAGTCTCGTTAAGGAATTTGGTGAGGCAAAGCGCTGACTCATGATTCACTATCATATACAGTAGAAGCCTGTCCACACATACCATCTGTGGAGTTTGAGCATGCTTGTCTCCTCACCTACCCGCCTGCCATCTTGGCTCAGTGACACATGCTGTTTTCATCAGGCCAGATGTCGTCATGGCCAGCCTTGATGTTGTTTACCACAACAGCTCACTGAAAACAGTTAATTGGCCTCTACACCACGTTTTTCCCCCTCGCTTTGTGAGCAGGCCAAGATTGTAATGAGAGCCTACTAGCATAAGACTATAAAACTCAATTCTCAGCCACTACTGCCTCCTCTTCTTCTTCTTCTTCTTCTCCTCCTCCTCCTCCTTTCCCACTCTCTCTTTCCCCGCTATGCTTTCACCTCTGTGGCCATGTGTTTTTCATAACAGAAATTCTTACAATGGAAACTTGTAGTGGAGCAGTGCACAGGGCTGGCTGTGGAAATGTGTTTTGGTAAGAGTCTGTACAGGGCGCTACCCAGCCCAGCCCAGCCCTGCCCAAACCAAACCAGCCCTGAACACAGCAGAGCAGGAGGGGGGCAGTGAGAGAGAGAGTAAGGGAGAGTAGAGATAGAGAGAGAGAAAGAGATTCTATTTTTTATTCTATTTTCTATTCCACTTTATTCACGTTTTGATAATATTTTACAGTCATACTCATGATGTTTTGTTGAAATTATAAATAGAGAGAGAGAGATATGACTAGTGGACTTTGTTAGACTTTGTGTTTCTGCTTTAGTCTGCCTCTTCTCAACAGTCTCCCCTCTTTTTCTTTCTTTCTCTCTCTCTCTCTCTCTCACATACACACACATACACACACACACACACACACACACACACACACACACACAGTCCTTCTCGCCATCTATTTGTAATTCTCTTAGTCCAGCAAAGGAAATTAAACAGATGTCCTAAAACAACTCTTTAGCTACACGCACACCAACTGTCTCCACTGGTTGACATCAGAGGCATGGACTCTCCCCTGGCAATTCAACCAATAGCAAAGGCTTGAGCTCACACTGCCACACCTCTAGCATAGCAGATAGGAAACGCTTCATTTGGAATAGTCTTCCGCTCTGAATATCCTTTGCATTTGCTCGCATTTTAAAAATGACTTGTCCAATTATCGTTTATTGTTGTAAAGTCTTTGAACATATTAAAAACACTATACAAATAAACTTGCCTTTTCTTGCCTGTATTTGAAGTCAAATTAGTATATAGCTGGACTTGAGAGTCTGTCTGCGAGGGTGAAAACTAGAATTGCACCTGCACTTTGAATATAGTAGAGATGCTGGAAACATTATTTTGACTCCATAGACGCTCTCTGTATGCTGTTATCAAGCTCAGATAGTTATAGTATGTATATATGATAATAGTTAGATTAATGGTCATGTTATCATGGTATCATGTTCACATAACAATGGATAGGTTATGTGATCTGTGTTTTGTGCGGCAATATACTTCGGTTCTGAACCGCAAACCAGCCATGGGTCGGACTTTGGTGTTATTTGTCTGAGGCATTAATTTAATTGAACTAAATGAATAACTTTAATTACATAAATTTAATTCAGTTTAACTCAGTTAATGATTGAACGCTCATGCCTAGCCTTCTGTTTCTCCCCATTTCTCTCTCTTCCTCTGTCATTTTCCCTTGTCATGTCTATTATTCTCTCTTTCACCCTCTCTCTCTCTGTCTGTCCATCTGTCTCTCTGTCTCTTAGGGGTGTGGGGGGCCGGCGGGATGGCAGAGGGGGAGGAGTGCTTCACCATCGCTGACTGGAAGGAGAGATGCGTCACCTTGGAGACGCTCCTGTTCAAATTCCGAGAGCAGATCATGAAAATCCGTCAGCTCACTGCCGAAAAGGTCAGCTTCAGGAATTTTGTCCATCCATCCATTCGTCAGTCAACTTTTCCTCCCCATCCTTCTATTCTCTTTCTCTCTCTTTCTTTGCATCTCTCTTTTCCAATCCTGGACACTCTGTCTCTCCTAATTTTCACATTGTTCCTCTCTCTATCTCCTCTACTCATCCTAGTGTTTCTTTTTTCAAACTCACTGCTGACTGAGCAGTGCAGTGCAGAGCAGTGCTCTGCGGTCCATGCGGGTTATTATGGAACAAGGATGTGGTTTCTTCTCCTCGGTCTCCACCCGCGCTCCACTCCCATGTCTCTGTCTCCTCCTCTGTCTCCACACACACACACACACACACACATATGTCAAATCACAAAAACTTCCTCGCGTGTGAAAACCATCCTCAAAGGGATCTTTTAATTTGATTTGTTGCCCAGTTGTTGGAGGCTAAAACAGGCCAGCGCTTTGTTGGCAACTGGGGCCCTGGAGGGCTTGTTTGGCAGGGCCTTGAAGTAGCCCTTTCTTTCATTGGTGGAGCTTGGTTTGGTAGTGTGCTTTTTTTCTCATACATTCTGACCAGGTGTCTGAGACTGTCCTTCCTCGGGCTGCAGATGTGTGTGTGTGTGTGTGTGTGTGTGTGTGTGTGGTGTGTGTGTGTGTGTGTGTGCTCGCACATGTGGGTGTGCCTGTGTGCATGTGAGTGGATTAGGTCACGTCAGCCCTCTCTGATAGTTGGGGAGGATAGCTACCCTTATCAGCAACCCAGTAATACTGCCAGCTGTGTGTCCTCTCCGTCTCTCACCACAGCTGAAAATAAGTCAGGCGTGGAATCTACACACACACACACACACACACACACACAAATACACCATCAGCCATGATCAGCCATGGCTTTGAAGTGTTTCTTGTGTGTCAGCCATGGCAGAGAGGTCACAGCGTCAAGGGTGAGAAGTCACTGGCCTTAACCTCGTCACATACGTGCTAAACATCCCGAGTCGATAAAGAGTACTGCTATTGAGAGAGAGAGAGAGGCAGAGAGAGAGAGAGGGAGAAGAGAGAGAGAGTACACCTGAGTAAAGAAGAGGAGAGGCAGATGTGACTTACTGGCCAGTTTTCTGTATCCCAAAGGATATACTTATTTTGCAGCTTTGTGCAACCTAAAGGAATATAGGTGTATAGAAGGTGGCATAGGCCTATAGGACCATAAACTGATGCCTTTGCAACGCTACTTTGGACGGGTAACCGTAGGCAAGATATCATCAGTTCATCAGAGAGTGTGTAAACCTAACTAGCAGGCTAAGCGAATGAGATGAGAATCCATCCATCCGTCCATCATCGGGCTCTTAGGAAGCCTCTTTGTGGCCCCTCTGTCAGAGCAGGGAGTCAAACAATGTGTCACTTTCAGCTGGGGGAAACTGTGTTTGTGAGTCTCTGTGTGTGTGTGTGTCTGTGTCTGTTGTGTCTGTGTGTGTCTGTGTTTGTGTGTGTTGTTTGTGTGTGTGTGTGTGTGTATGTGTGTTTGTGTCTGTGTGTGTATGTGTGTTTGTGTGTGTGTGTGTGTGTGTGTGTGTGTGTGTGTGTGTGTGTGTGGCAGTGATGTGTTATACCATAGGGTTCAATGCTCTGCATAAGCTATCTGTGTGTGGTGGTGCATGTGTGTGGTCGTGTGTCTGTCTGTGCGTGCTTGTGTGTGTGTGGCGAAGATTATGGTCAAATAACATGGCACTTACTGGCATTTCACTATCTTTATAGGCTTTTCAACTGGTGTGTGTGTATGTGTGTGTGTGTGTGTGTGTGTATGGGTATGTCTATGTGTGTTTGTGTGTCTGATTGGTATGTCTGAGTGTATCCCTGTTTGGTTGAGTGTGTGTATATGTGCACCTAATTTGTGTGCATGTGTGTATGCGTGTGTTTGTCTACAGCATGTAAAGAAAGCGAGTCTGCTTTTCCGCTGGATTCTGGCCTACTTCTGCTCTACTCAGTCCCTGGAGAGGCTGAATTAGAGACTAACCCAAACAGCCCCCCCCACACCACAGCACCCCTCACATGCTGGGAATTGCGATGTGTGCGGAAGTCTCTTGTGGGAGCATACAGATGAGCGGCGGCACTGATCTGAGATCAGAGTGGTTTGTGTGTCTTATCTGATCCCCTGGTCCAGTTGCACTGCGGTGCTCCACAGCTGATGCTGCACAAATGGACTCATAGGGAAACAATGGACCCTTTCAGCCGAGCCTTCATGCTGCTCCTAGTTCAGCCTCCCAGAATGTGTGTGTGTGTGTGTGTGTGTGTGTGTGTGTGTGTGTGTGTGTGTGTGTGTGTTTGTGCTCTGTCCTTCCCCTACCACCGCCTTTAGATTCTGTGTCACTCATATGATAGATATGTCCCTCAAGCTCATTTTCTTGCTCTGTGTGTATGACACTACACACACATACTCTCTCACACACACAGGCACACACACACACACACACTCACACAGATTGATGCTCTTACTCCTTTATCAGAATGAGTCAGCGTGACCTCTGACCTGCATAGTGGAGGCCTAAGCTCATGAGCTCATCTAGCAGGAATCCAGTGTGTGTGTGTTTATGTGTTTTTTTTTACCGGCCTGCTTCCTGGGCTCCATGGCTGATGGGCGGCCATGTTGTTTTAGAGCAGCAGACTCCAGTGTGTGTGTGATCTATTGCACGCCGTGCTAACCCCTCTCTCTCACCCCACACCCCTCACCAACACCAACGTCAAGGGACACATCTTACAAATATCACTGCAGTTAGCCACATGATTGGTCAAGGCAAAGTTTTGGAATGAATCTGGCTGGTCGGAAGGCTGTAATGAGATATTGCATTGGTCAGTCAATGACTGTTTAAAGGCACTTCAGTATCCCAAATATTGGGCTTATCCCGGTTTTGATTATATTCGGGATAAAGTATGAATGCAGAGAAATCAGGTTATTAATGTCTCTGTTTGAATAGGACATTCTTTGTGCTGTTCTCACTGAGGATTCTAATGAGTGCCACTTGATCGTCTTCAGCATTCCATCTTGCATGTCGCACTCTAGAATCTGTCAGAAATCAGCATAAGGTGTTTACATGCCACAGTATCCCGGTATAGTATCTTTCAGAGTACTCCACCAAGCATATCCCGATTTCTCAGAAACGGGGATAAGGGCTTATTCTGGATACTGAATTCGGGAAAAGGTGTTTGCATGTGCAAACGTGATGCTGGGATACTAAATATTCCGATCACATACAGGATACTTAAGTGCATGTAAACATGGTCAATGTGTCACTCAGGCAGGAGGGCTGAGGTGAAGAGAGAGGGACGCATCCTCTCAGCGCCAGTCCCACTGGGCCTCTGGCTCACAGCAGGGGAGAATGGAGGAGTGAGATTATAAA
>PYXC01000133.1:2332500-2430000 GCA_015244755.2 Tenualosa ilisha | reverse complement strand
ATTCACATAAGTAACACAGTCATTAATCAAAATTTTCATCACGCTTTTGGGAAAAAATATAGCCACATGTCTGCAACACACACACACACATAGAGACTCAAAATATACCTGCTATGACACACAAATATGTGTTCACACACACACACACACACACACCACACACACACACACACACACACAGTCACATTTTTATAATCACTTCTGTAGCCTTGCATTTTAATGTACTTATGTCCATGCACATTGTGCATGTGTGCTGTCTGTGTGTGTGTGTGTGTGTGTGTGTGGTGTGTGTGTGTGTGTGTGTGTGTGTGTGTGTGTGTGTGTCTGTCTGCAGCTGTGTTCTGAATGGTCTGTAATTATGTTCTATTCTCTGCCAGGGTCTATATCTGTATCTGTACATTTAAAGAGAAAGCAGTTTGTCATTTGTGGGGGCCATCAGCATCTGCAAAGTCCATTTCCAAACAGATGCTACTGGGTGTGTGTGTGTGTGTGTGTGTGTGTGTGTGTGTGTGTGTGTGTGTGTGTGGGGGGGTGGATACGCATGTGTGTGTATATAGAAATATACATATATTCTATGCAGAGAGAGGAGTTGATGTTTGGAATGAGGAGTGTATCATCCTCTCTCCCTCCCTCTCTTTCTCTCTGTCTCCCTCTTCCCCATGTGTTTACACACATGTAGAAACTGCATAAGCAGACCCAGGCCACAAACCAGTGTCTGGGCCAAAATCAGACATCACATGGACTCCAGTGCACTCCAGTGCAAGTGAAATTGTGTGTGTGTGTGTGTGTGTGTGTGTGTGTGTATGTGTGAGACTCTCTGTGTGTGTCTGTTATGTGTGTGTTTGTGAGTGTGTGTTGTGTGTGTGTTTGTGAATGTGTGTCTGTGTGTGTGTTTGTGTGTGTGTGTGTGTTTGTGTGATGGTGACATACTGTATATACTCCATATGGTGACATGATAATGTATATATCTGCCATTAAACCTGAGCGTGATTCAGTAATTGTAAAACCAGCAGGATATGATATGACCCTAAAAAGAGCCCCAATCTCTCTTATGTTTGTGTTTTTGGCCACACAGCAAAGCCATTTTAAGAAGTATTAGACAGAAGTCTGTAGTATTAGTGTTTGGACTAGGCACAGTTACCACTGGAAAACTTATTTGTCAGGTCAGAAGTCCAGCCTCCAGCAAGCACAAACTTTGAGCAGGTCATCCACCTTGCTTCACCTTTACTAAACCTGAGTTGGTTCCGCCAGCAGGATGTAACAGTACACTGTTTGTTTGCCATTGCCACAGCAGTGACTGTCAGCAAAGACCTGATGAATTTTGGACTATTGGTCTTGGAACCTTTGTGTTGCTGATTATAAATTACATTTGGTCGTAGTTTCTACATTTGTTGAAATGTTTGACATTCAGGAAAGGGATGAAAGGGCCAAGAGATTAGACTAGGGAAGAATAGATTGATAAAGGAAACTTATTCTAAGTATCTGAGTTAAAGATCAGATTGGGAACAAAAACCCTTAGCTATTCTAAAAGCACTGGAACCCACTGTCTTCCAAGGCTTATTGCTTAGAACTCTAAAGACTGTGCGTGTAATCTCACCTGTCCCTCCTCATAGATGTGTCATTGTCTGACTGATTGTTGGGGTGACTAGAGTTACTTAAAAACAGTTCAAAACTGCTCAGTTTCATACAAAGTAGCTATGATGCATTTCGGCTGTAAATGAGACACAGATATTTCAGCAAAGATGCTTTATGAGCGACAGGAGTGATTTTACAGCTTAGTGTAACGCACAGCAAGAGTGAGGTCTGACCCACCTGAGACACCTAGGCCTTTGATTCCAACACAGCAAAGGCAGACACATTGTCTAAATCTTCATATTTTCATGTGCTGATTGATAGTATTTGGCTGCCTGTAGGCATAGATTTTATAAAAAGGACCTGAGTTGAATTGAAAACAGCTATGACACCCTGTGCTGCGAGGGTTGCTGAAGGCCCCTCTCCAAGGAGTATTGCCATTTTCCCTTTCAGAAAGACTTGGGACATTATTTAGATGTTTAGGGAAGATCTCAGGTTCTCATATTTTTCACAGTGTAAAAGTAAATACACCTTTGCCTCAATCCTCTCTTTCTTGTTCTTGGCCGCTCTTCCAGGAATTCCTCAGGAATGTCTAAAACATGACAAACATGAAATTATCTGCTCTTGAGCATGGCAGCGTGTTTGTTTGTTGTGTGTGTGTGTGTGTGTGTGTGCGCGCGCATGTGTGCATGCATGCAAATACCATTGTCACTGGCCTTGTGGTGATCACAAACATGACCCTCCCTTGAAATCTTTGAAATTGTAGTGTAAGTGTAGTGGTTTGCGTTCCAAGCTCCACACTGATTTGAACTCCACTCAGCTCCATCAAATTCACTACAGAAACGCCAAACTACAAGCTAGACAGTTCAGCACCTAAGCTCCCTCAGATCCTAAGGAAGAGTATATATGTGGGACCTTTACTTCTCACACTGAGAGTCTGTCTGCAGTGCCATTGGCTCCATTTCTGTGTTGCCTTTTCAACTCTTTTAATTGCATCTTTCTTTCTGTCCCCTAGCTCTATGCCATGTGCCAGGTTTGCTGTAATGTCTCAGTGTTAGGAAGGCACACAGAGATATTTTAGAGAGTTAAGATTTGAATTGGGTGGGTTAATGTTTGAGATGAATGTTTACAAAGGAGAAAACATTTATATTTACTGTTGGGTATTTCCAGGCTTGGGCATTTCTGGTCCAGTGGTTGTAACTGAACATGAGCAAGCATAGTATTACTTATGGAAATAGATAGTTTCATGGATATCTAGAACAGCTGAATGCAGCAAATCTTCCAATTTCAATAAAAATCCACTCTGCATGCAATTGCCCATTTCTTTATTCAGCTTTAGCTCACAGAAGGGTGCTGTAAAGAAGGCTACATTGCCCAAGGAGCAGCAGTAAATGTGGCCATCGCATGTAGCACAAGACAAGCAGAGGATGATGGGGCAGAAGTTTACTGTAAATGAAAAATCAAGAGAAGCAGCCATGTCTGCTCTGGTAACAATTATCAGCTCATTCCAGCAGCAGGGAAGTGGAGTCAGGAATAGTCTAGATTACTGTATATGTAGGGAAGCCAGTGCCAGATAGCATTCCTTAGAAGAAGGCAGCAGCCCAGGGCAATCGAAAGCCTTGGGGATTCAAGTAACTCTGTCTCTCTCTCTCTCTCTCTCTCTCTCTCTCTCTCTCTCTCTCTCTCTCTCTCTCTCCCTCTCTCTTGCGCTCTCGCTCATTCACACACAGACTCTGTACATGCAGTTCTGTAATGATATAAGTGTATTTTGTCTGTACAGTTGCACCAGCTGGAGACTCAGGTGTTGGTAGCAGAGAGGCGAGCCTATGAAGCCAACCAGCAGGTAAAAACACAACTGTGTGCAGTACTTGTGTATTTGTATGGTATGTGAATGTAGGAACTCTTAACCTATAAGGCACCTCTGTCTGACCGTGTGTGTGTGTGTGTGTGTGTGTGTGTGTGTGTGTGCAGTACTTGTGTACTTGTATGGTATATGAATGTAGGAACTCTTAACCTATAAGGCACCTCTGTCTGACCATGTGTATGTGTGTGTGTGTGTGTGTGTGTGTGTGTGTGTGTGTGTGTGCGTGTGCGTGTGTCAGGTCCAGTGGATGGAGGAACGTCTGAAGGCGGCCGATGGGAAGGCTGGCGACTCAGAGCTGCATCTCTTTAAACGCTGTCAGGAGCTCCAGTCCCTGCTGCAGGAGAAAGAAGACCTCATCACACTCCTTGAGCACCAGCTGGAAGAACAGGTGTGTGTGTGTGTGTGTCTGCGTGTGTTTGTGTGTTTACAGGCCTTCCACCTGTATCCTCTAGAGGGCAGTAATGCATTGAGAATTTCTCCTCTGACACTCAAAGGAAAGTCTCCCAGTTCCACTGCCTGGATCTTACTTGATGAAAGCAGCTCCACTCTGCTTCACATCATGGATTTCTTTGCCCCCATCATTTGCTCCCACCTTGACCGTTAATTCCATGTATCAGGACACCTCAGCAGCAGTAATCCCTTACTTAGCCTCTCCACAGATAGACTGAGCTGTTCAGGTGGCAGGCCTAATGCTGGATTCATTAGAGTGTTAAAGCTGTGTTCTGTTTGAAATCCCATCAGTGTGCTACTAAAGCCTTTCATGGTTGAGTGCACTAACTGCTTCTCCTCTTGGGCTCGACTTCAGAAGCAGAGCAGAGCGCAGGATGCCAAGACTGTGGAGGAGAAAGCAGCCAAGATCAAAGAATGGGTGATGCTCAAACTGAGAGAGGTGTGTCTGTGTGTGTGTGTGTGTGTGTGTGTGTGTGTGTGTGTGTGTGTGTGTGTGTGCAATTTTAGTCATGTGAGAAAGAAAAAGTGCGTATATGTGTGGGGGGTAGGAGGGGTGGGGCAGCATAGCAACATAAAGCATAATGAATGTATCTGTTGAATTTTAAACATGTAGAGTGGTTGTTTGATACAGTTAAATGGGATTGTGTTTGTTGTGTAGTTTGAGATGGAGAATGCCAGCCTGAGGGAGACTAACCAGCAGCAAGGAGCTCAAATATTTGCTCTGCAGAGGCAACTACAAGGTACATATGTGCAAACACACATACACGCACACAAAAACACTTTCTTGTTCTCCTTCTTACACACACAGTCTCCTCCATCTTTTCTCTCTCTTTCTCTCACTCGCTTTCCCTCTCTCTCTTTCCCATCTTCTCAGTGCTGGAGCAGATGAGGTCTGGAGGTTCTGTCCAGTCGCGGCCCGGAGAGGCCCACCGTCTCAGCAGCCTGACCTTCGGTTGTTTCCAGGTGCGGGGGAAGAGCCCACAGGTCCTGACTGGGCCTCACTCCCCCCAGCGGCCCATCTGCAGTGACCTGTCCCAGCCCCGGCGCACAGACGGGAGACCTTCCCCAGGTGACAGACAGGGGGCACTCTTGGCTTGTCTGTAATATCAGACTCAGCAGAGTCTGCTGTCTATCACGAAACAGCTCTGTAGAGAGCATGAGATCAAATCAGTTCTGCTGTGCTCTGTCTGCAGTCACTTGTATAAAGACACTTCCAGTGTAAAGACACTGGAAAATACAAATAAGCAGATTTTATCACCCTGTCACCACATGTTGTTTGCTATGACCGTCAGTGTAGTTCACAAAAAAAGGAATTTCTGAAAGTTAAAACAAAAGTTGTCTGCTGTCATTGAACACTGCTGTCTTGTGCTATTTAGTTGAATTAATCTGTTTCTGCAGCTGTTTCCTGATTCATGCTTGTGTTTGTTTGACAGTCACTTTTGTCCTAAGTTCCATTGTGATGTCTTGGGTTTTATCCTCTCTAGAGCGGGATCTGTCTGACACATCAGCAGACGCAGAGGGTCAGTCCAGCGACCCCTCTGTTGTCCCCAGACTGGATGCCCGTGCCGATGGTGATCTCGGCAGAGGTGAGGGCTCTCCATCCCGTGGTGCGGACTCCTCGGCCGCCTCCCGGCCCAGCAGCGAGGCCTACCTTACAGCGTCAGATGACAGCAGCTCGCTCTTCGATGAGGACATGCAGCGTGCCGAGCGTCCCACCCTCTTACTTCCCCACCGTCTCCACCCCAGCAATGACGATGCTGGCGATGATGATGACGATGATGACGACGACGAACCCAACGACCCCAACAGAAACGGCACATCCTGTCCCGATGAC
Source organism: Tenualosa ilisha (assembly GCA_015244755.2). Classification (NCBI taxonomy): domain Eukaryota; kingdom Metazoa; phylum Chordata; class Actinopteri; order Clupeiformes; family Clupeidae; genus Tenualosa; species Tenualosa ilisha. The sequence continues at coordinate 2,424,280 of PYXC01000133.1, read as the reverse complement.
CTGAGCCGTCGATTCCAGTCGCAGCGGCTCGACTCGTCCTTGGGTGACGCGGCCACCGCCGTCACCACATCCAGTCCGAGCCTGACGCCCACCCTCACCCCCAAGCGGCCCACGCCAAACCGCGACGCTGGAGCCGACCCGGCGTCTCCCAAGCAGCCCCGCCTACGCACGCCCACAGCACCAGGGAGCTCAGCGATGGGCCCGGGCCTGGCCAAGAGGCACCTTAGCCAGCCCATGCCACCGCCTCCTCTGCTGATGCTGGGCACACGCACGGGTCAAGGTGGGCACGCACACGCCCACGGGCACACGCACTCACGCAATGCCATCAGCATGCTCCGCCCCCCACGGCCACAGGAGACAGACCTGGACCAGGAGCAGGAGGAGATGGAGACGACGGGAGGGGAGGAGGAGGAAGTGGAGGAGAAGGGAAAAGAGGAGGAGGAGAAAGGACAGAAAGAGGAGAGGGAGAAGAAGGTTGGCCTGCTGCAGCCCGCAGAGCGACCCAAACCGGAGACGCCCCCGTCACCCCCAAACTCAGTGCCCGTAAACAAACCCCCCACACCCCCATTACATCGCTTCCCATCATGGGTGAGTGGGGGAGGGAAACCATCTAAATGAATTAGATAAATTAGATTAATAACAAATGTAATCATTTTATTTATTTGATAATTAGATGATTAAATAAATAAAATAATTACATTAAACTCTTCTGCACTAAATTGTCTTACTTTTTTATGAATGTCTTGTCTAATGGCCCTCAGGAGAGTCGTATCTATGCAGTGGCCAAGTCTGGCATCAGCCTGTCTGAGTCCTCCTGCACAGACGTGGCCAATAAAGGTATCATCATCATCATCATCATCATCATCGTCGTCAGTCTCATTGGCATAGTAGAAAAGGAGAGTTACCTTTAGCCTGGTGATTCCTCATGGTTGTTCGTGGCTGAGTCAGGCTGTGTGCATCACCAGTGTAAACCATCTGTGCTGTGCTAATCTCATACCTCGTGTCCTCCTCTAGACGCTGGCCTCAGGTCCTCCTATCCTGCTGGCCTCCTCTACTCCTCACTCATATACAGGGACATAACCATGCCAACCTACACCACACTTAAAGGGGTACGTGTGTGTATGTGTGTGTGTGTGTGTCTGTGTGTGTGTGTGTTTATGTTGTATTGGTGCATACATGATTTCAATCTATGGCTAAGCTAAGGTGAACTGTATCTTTTGATGCTTGTGTGTGTGTGTGTGTGTGTGTGTGTGTTTTATGTTGTATTGGTGCATGCATTAATTTTCAATCTATGGCTGATTGGTTATTCTAAGAGTGAAACTGTATCTTTTTGGCGCTTTTGTGTGTGTGTGTGTGTGTGTTTTCAGCGGGCTACTCTGGTCAGTAGTGATCTGTCGGATGAGTGCTGCAGCTCGTCAGAGGAGGAGAGTTCTGAGGAGTCGTGTGTGTCAGCGGGAGAGGACGGTTCCCTACGTAGCTCACACACCTCAGAGTCCAGCTCACACAAGGGCAGCCCACGCACACTCAAGAGAGGTACACACCACACACCACACACACACACACACACACACACACACAAACACACAAGGGTTAAGTGTAATATCTTAACTTACATTTTGTGTGTGTGTGTGTGTGTGTGTGCGCGTGTGTGCGTGTGTGTGTGTTTCCTCCACACAGCCGTGTCCATGTCCTCTATGACCTCTGAGAGTGACTATGCCATTCCACCAGATGCCTACTCTACAGACACAGAGTGCTCTGAGCCAGAACACAAGCTCCCCAAGACCTGCTCAACCACCTGTGATGGAGGAAAGAATGTGAGGTTCTTACACACACTTAAAACACACACACACACACACACACACACACACAACTTCAGTGGTCATTGTGAGTACATTTGTGCTTGTGTGTGTGTTAGGAGTCAATGGAGAAGTCTGGCTACCTGCTGAAGATGGTGAAGACCTGGAAGAAGACATGGAAGAGGCGATGGTTTGTCCTAAAGGATGGAGAGCTGCTCTACTATAAGTCACCGGTCGGTCTGTGGCTCACTGACATAAACACAAATACCTGCACAAGCTTAAGACAAGCTGTTTGATGTGCTGTGTTTTGTTAGATATAGTTTTAGAGAAATCATTTGCAAAAAGGGAGTGCTCTATCTGTTCTTGACTTGATGTGTGTGTGTGTGTGTGTGTGTGTGTGTGTGTGTGTGCGTGTGTCTCCCCCAATAAAGAGTGATGTGATACGGAAACCTCAGGGTCAGATTGAGCTCAGTGCATCCAGCAGCATCACCCGTGGAGATGGAAAACAAATGCTTCAGGTGTGTGTGTTTGTGTGTGTGTGTGTGTGTGTGTGTGTGTGTGTGTGTGTGCGTGCGTGCGTGTGTGTGTGTGTGTGCGTGTGTTTGTGTGTGTGCACATGTGGGTGTGTAATAGTGAATGGTTTGTGCCAAAATGACAGAGTTGGCCTGAACTTGTGTGTATGTGTGTGTGCCCAGGTGGTGACAGGTAAGCGTGTGTACAGTCTGAAGGCCGACTCTCCTAACCTGCTGGAGGAGTGGTTGCGCGTGCTACAGAGCGTGCTCAGAGTGAAGGCCGCCAGCCTCTCTTCACCCAACCAGAAGCCCGGCCCATCATGAAGGGTCACATGACCAAGGTGACAATGCTGCCATCCTTTCAATTGGTATTCACCTGCTTTCAGTACCACATCCTCCACCTTTATACAGCATCACTAACACAACGTTTCACAATTAGTACTGGTGCATCGTGTGTGTGTTTGTGTGTGTGTGCGTGTGTGTGTGTGTGTGTGTGCTCAGCTCTTGTGGTCTAGCCAACCCACTGCCACTCTACGCTGAGCATCTATGTTCTGTGCTATGAGTGTAATCTGAAATAGTTTTCCTCGCCCCTCTACCAGGTCAGGCATGGCTACAGCAAGCGTGTGTGGTGTACTCTCTTTGGGAAGACTATCTACTACTTCCGCAGTCAAGAGGACAAGGTGTGTGTCTCTCTGATGTCTCTGGCCGTACAGGGACGGTCCTTTGTTTTGTCTATGCAAATGTATGTGCCTGTGCAAATGGAGGCTGATGTACTGTGATCAGTGACAATCTTGGTATATTTGCATTGTGCTGTGTTTGTGTGTAAGCACAACAGGGCACAGCTTTATTCCTCCAGTGTGTGTGTGTGTATGTGTGTACGTGTGTGTGTGTGAGTTAGACATGTGTATTTGTCTGCTTCCCAGTTTCCTCTGGGTCAGATCCGGCTGTGGGAGGCTCGCGTGGAGGAAGTGGACCGGTCATGCGATGCTGACCCTGGCCAGAAGTGGGCGCTGCAGGAGGCCAAGTCCTCCATGTGCACCCTCTCTGTGCAGCCTCCCGGCCAGGGCCCCACGTACCTGCTCCTGGAGTCCCAGCAGGAGAAGTGAGACGGACCCCCACAAAAGATGTTTTTCTTTTGCTTTTCAAGCTGTCAGACAAATACTCTCTCACTCTGCATTCATCCCATCTGTGAATAAATGACACACAGGCAGCATGCAGTGAACACACAGCGAGTGAACACATGCACCAATAGGAATCTAAAGCAGGCAGGGCCTGGAGCTCTGACGGCCAACTGCTTAAGATGAGGATTTGTTTTGAATGCAATGCATTTTGAGCCACTGAAAAGAAAAAGAAGCACAAATGGGACCTCACCCACTCACCCATCCCAGATCTAACTCACAAGTCACAACCTGCAGGTGCTCCTGTTTGTAAGGCCAAATCCCTGCCCACTAGACTACCACCACTTTCTTCTTCTCCTTTGTTTTGGTAATTCTATTCTTTCTTGTTCTATAATTCTGTGTGTGTGTGTGTATGTGTGTGTGTGTGTGTGTGTGTGTGCGTGTGTGTGTGCGCACCCACCCATCAGGTGGCATGGCTGTACCATCTATCAGTAGCGGCAGGCACCAGTGTTGGTCAGGTTGGCACTGAGTTTGAGCAGCTGGTGGGAAAACTGTTCAGTGTGGATGGAGATCCAGGTGAGCCAGAGGTGTATGTGTGCGTGTGTGTGTGCACGCGTGTGTGTGTTTGTGTGCCTGGGTAAATCATCTATAAATGGCTAATTTTAGGCCTCAGTGGTGGTTAAATTGTGGGTGATGGTGGCATAGTGGTTAAGGAACCTGGCTAGCATGCCCAGCTGCCACCGTTGTGCCCTTGAGCAAGGCACTTAACCCTAAGGTGCTCTCTGTGTGTGTGTCTTAGGTTCTCAGATCTGGAGGCATCCAGTGTTGTGCTTCAGTAAGGAGGCTCTTATCTCCCCCCTCACCACCCTCCCTTCCAAAGCTCTCCAGACAGAAGCAGTCAAACTCTTCAAGGTGGGATAATAAGACAAACACACACACACACACACACACACACCAACATGCTCAAATCATTAGATCAGTTTCTTATTGAATCTATTGGGAAGCAGCCCTCTTTACCAGAGAGGGCTGGGTTTCTCGAGAGGGTTTCTCGAAATATTTTCAGAACACAGTTAAGATTAGTGAACTAGTTCTTCAGATTCTCCCTCTACGTGGTGTGGATTATACAGATTATATGATATTGGTGGGGATTATACAGATTATATGGTATGTGAGGATTTATATTGTCCTTACATTATTCAGTTGGGGACAGATAAAAGTCATGCGATACAATGTATGTAAACATGACCTTTTTCTAATGAAATGCTACACAACACCATACTACATGCTACTCTAGATTAGCAGATTGACAGGGAAGATCTCAGTTGTTAAAACACATTATGTAACAGCCTTTTCAGGGAGCTCCTAAAGATATAGTATGATCTGACAGACTCTCATCCTCTGTCATGCCTTTTCAGAGGTTCAGTAAAATGCTGCAAATCACTGCTGATTTCTGCCTGATAGAACTATGCGATGTGTCAACAAATTAGCGAGTGTTGGTACAATGACAGCACAGTAGACTAATGTACATGCTTTACACAGACAGCACAGTAGGCCCACAGCCACAACAGAATTGCTTGCATGCCTTAGCTATTACTCAACAGTGTGTTGTCATATTTATAATTCCTCATGAATAGAGGCACTGGTGATTTCATCCTCTTAGTTCAGTTTCAGTGGGTGTGGTCCTAAAAAAAACTTCAGTGAGATGTTATCCATCTTTCCAGCAAAGCTTGATGGTTACATGTGTGTTTTCAACACAGCTTCAGTGTCAGTCCAGGACAGAAGAATTACACAGACTAAAGGGTTTACTAAATAGTTTACCAGTACTGATTTTTTTATAGGTGTATGGAAGGTCACAAGGGAGGATAGACAGGGATTGCACAATACACAGCTGACATTCCAGCTTAAAGAGTTGGACTAAGTTTCAGATGATATTGAATGACAGGTTGATGAGAGAAAAAAAACATCAAACTAAAGGAAATATTGCTGACACTGACTCAGTTATTACAGTTATTCTATTTTTGGACATGAGGTTGACTCTCAGTGTTGATCCAGTGTTGTGATTTTCCAACATGAGTTGACGTGTCAAAACCATTCTATAAGAAATCAGTAACCAGTCAGATGACTACTGGATCTGTCATCAAATATCTATGATAGCCATGGAGCACAGGTTTTGTAGCATGATAAACAATAAACAGAGCAGAACAGAACAAAACTGGAATAATGTCTGAATAATGTATCCGTTTCAGACGTGTCAACTCTTCATCAATGTGGCCATAGACGCGCCTGCCATCGACTACCATGTATCTCTGGCCCAGAGTGCTTTGCAGGTGTGCCTGACACACCCTGAGCTGCAGAATGAGTTCTACTGTCAGCTGATCAAGCAGACCAGGAAGAGACAACCACCAGGGCAGCCAGGGCCCCTGCAGGTACACTCCCACACCACAAGGGGGGGTATGGTGCTATTCCAGTAAGCATACACTGTGCTAATGTCTGCCAATGGGATTTTTTGTTGTAACCAAAGGTCTGACAACTTCAAGACTATATGTCTTGAGAAATCTAAAAAGGGATAGTATGTTATTTGTAGTTATTAGTACATTTGTTAGTTATTTGTAAAGACTGTATAGATAAGGTGGAACTTTGATCTTGATTATGGGTGTGTGTTCTGTCTGTCCTCAGTTCAATTCAATTCAATTTTATTTACACAGTGTCTTTTACAATAGTATTGTTTCATGGCGCTTTACAGAAGGAGCACCCAAGAGCAACAGGGGCAAGGAAAAACTCCCTTGTGTTTAGTTAGGCTAGGAATAAACCTTAGGCAGATCCACGACTCAAGGGCCTAACTCAACTGCCAGAGGTCATGCAGGAGAAGTACAATCAGTAGTAACCATGATAGACTACAAGTTGTCTATGGTTTTAGCTGAAGTTCATAATAGTTCCAGAGTATTATCCCATAACATTACATGGTAGTCAGTCCAGAGGTGGTTATCAAGAATTATGGGTGGACAGTGTAGTAGTAGCCAGACATAGTGTTGAAGTCAAGGAGTGAGATGGGTCATGGGGGTAACAATAAGGGTCCATTTGACAGTGCCATTGTGAGGGGGGGTCAGTCACAAAGCCTCAGGGAAGGGGAGTTGGTCCTGGCAAGGGCATCTAGGAGGGGCCTCTTGGATGGAGAGTTGGCATTGGCCTCTCGTAGTGTTGGTTGCAGTCCACCCAGGAGTGTAAGGTTACATGTGGTCCAACTGGATTTGAGGTTACAGGGAGTTGTTTATTTTAAGTCTTATAGATTCAATTTTGTCATTAAAAAATCAAAATGACTAAATTAACATAAAGTCATTGCTGCTTAGAGGTATTGGAATGGAGTGGGTCACCTCATTCCTGCTTTTTGTTGGACGGGATATAGTGTTCAAAAGGAATTTTGGATTATTTTTATTATTGTGTGTAAGTGAGGAATAATAAGCTGATTTGGTATTGTTAAGCACTGTCTTGTACTCTTTTAAGCTATCTTTCAAAGCAAGGCGACACACTTCCAGTTTAGTAGCATACCATTTCCTCTCAAGTCCGCGCAGCTTGTTTCAGTGAGCGTCTGTGTGGTGTACCGTGGGGCATGGTTTTCTTGTCATCTAGTTTTCTTTTTCAGCGGTGCACTGGTGTTGAATGTAGCAGTTAATTGATCAACTTGGGTTGGGCTTGGAGTAGAGCCTTCTAATGTAGGCCTTTATTGGTAAAGGTAAAGGTTCGAGGAGAGGGAATTTTTGCTATGAAGTCATCTAGTTTTGGGAGTTATGTTTCGAGTGTAGTAGTAAGTTGAGTTAGGTGCTACATAGTTGCTACATAGTCTAATGTGATTTTTTTTGTGTGTTTACAGGGTTGGCAGTTCCTGGCGTTGTGTGTGGGGCTATTTATGCCCCAACACCCTTTCCTCTGGCTCCTTAATGTACATCTGAGCAAGCATGGAGACTCCAGGTGACACACACACAAACACACACACACACACACACACACACTCATCTCCTCATCATGCATTTTCTTTCTTTTTGCTGTAGAGCTGGAGGGTGTGCTTCATTAAAGAAAGGCTAAGCAGTAGGACTGCTATGTAAACACTTTTCCCTGCTGTTGGTATAGTTACAGGTGGAGATATTGTCCCAGTCAGTTTTGTCATACTGTGGTCCTGTCTATGCTAGTCAGTGTCAGTTGTCTTATCAGTCCAACGGTCCTGCTGATAACGCAACAGACATTGGCTCACTTAGATAGCATGAGTGGCCACATATTGATGTGTAATACTCTGAATTATACAGTATACACATTCTTTGTATGCACACTGTGGTGGAAAACTCCTTATAGACCATTTCAGCCATAAAAACAAAAACAATCTGCTTCAGCTACATTGCTGTAGAATAACATCTGAAATGTTAAAATGGATGCTCTGTGAGAACGGCTAACCAAACCTTCTTCAAATGGTCTACAAACACAAACACTTGTCTGTAACTGAAGTCTCTCAAAAGTGAGAAGTGAGACTGAAGCTTCTCTTTCTCTCTCTCTCTCTCTCTCTCTCTCTCTCTCTCTTTCCTTGTCTCTCTATCTCAGGACTGAAGTGGGGAAGTATGCCATTTACTGCCAGCGTTCTCTGGAGCGGACCCAGCAGAGAGGAGAGCGCCAGGCTCGGCCCTCCAGGATGGAAATCCTCTCCTTACTGCTCAGGAACCCCTACCACCACTCTCTGCCCTTCAGTGTGCCTGTGCACTTCCTCAACAACACCTACCAGGTCCCCGGACACACACACACACACACACACAAATGCACATTTATGGAACCAAACACATTTGATTACTTAAAAGAATTACTTGAAAGAAGCCATATAGTCGTAATCCATTTATTTATTTACAACACCATATTCATTGACCTCCACTCTGGCAACATAGAGTGTGTTCTGACTGCAGTCAAACCTCCATGACTCTTTCCACCTCCTCATACCCACAGTACATACCAAAGAATAGCTCAGATTGCTCAACCCAAAACCATGGCTACGGTGAGCCACCTTTATTGCATTTCTGCATCACTGTGCTGGGAGTGCATGTGCTTCCCGTAGCATCCCACTGATCCAGCTGGTCCTGGTCATCATGTGCACATGGGTGTTCTCTCCCAGGCCTCTTGGGGGCAAACAAAAGCAGAACCCTTTTGTGTGGAACCTGTTTTGAAAATTATGACCAGAGCACACATATCCTACTGTGTAAATGTTTGCACACACATATATACACATACACATGCACACAAATATATTTAACAATTGTGTGTGTGGGTGTGTGTGGGTGTGTTTGTGTGTAATAGGTGGTGAGCTTCGACGCCTCAACTACAGTGGAGGAGTTCCAGAGTCGCCTGAATCAAGACTCATGCATTAGGAAGGTCAGCCAGTCCGGCTTCAGTCTCTACTCAGATGACCCAGCTGGACACGACCTGGAGCATTACCTACAGGGAGGCCTGAAGGTCTCATACACACACATACACATACACACACACACAAACACACACACACACACACACACACACACATCTGTACATACACATGAACACGCATTTACATTCACCCACATGAATCTATCATACAAACAGCTGCAATGTGTGGATCTGACTGATGTTCTCTGATTGTGTCTGTCTGTCCTTACAGATCTGTGACATCATTGCCAAATGGGAGGAGGCCTCCAAACACACGGGCAAGTCAGAGACAGCCAAGAGTGTCCGCTTCACCTACAAGAACAGGTGAACCCAGCAGACACACACACACACACATACTCAAATACAACAAATACATCTTATATCACAACTCCTTGACTCCCTAAACAAAAAGAATTGAATCTCTCTCATTCTCTCTCTCTCTGTCTCTCTCATTTGCTCACACTCATTTTCAATTTCATTTTGAATTCTTAGTAGCATGACAAACAGTATGTAGAAGTAAACAGGTATATTCATAAATGACTATAATAATATTACAATTAATTATTTAAATCATAACCACAACACAACTAAATTCATAAATAGACTCATAAATATCAGTAATAATGCTTACTGTTATTTTTTTCTGTCTCTCCACCTGTCTCTGTGTGTGTGTGTGTGTGTGTGTGTGTGTGTGTGTGTGTGTGTGTGTGTGTGTGTGTGTGTGTGTGTGCAGGCTGTACTTCTCTCACCAGGTGAGAGGAGAGACGGAGCGTGAGCGTCTGCTCCTGGCCTACCAGACCAATGAGGAGATTGTAGCTGGACACTTCCCAGTCAACAAGGAGCTGGCCTTAGAGATGTCTGCCTTACTTGCTCAGGTTGGCATGGTGAAACACACTCACACACACACACAAACACACACACACACATGCACACACATGTATTCACATCCATCGTCATACATCCACAAATTCACACAATTACTGACTAGTGTCTGATTGCTCTCTCCAGATTATGGCCCCAGTTGTCCTGGGATACACATTTCACCTGAACGCCACAGCTGTTAAAAATGAAAGCATTTAAATGAAAGCATTTCAAATATGGTAACTATCCCTCTTTCCCTTTTACATCCATTTGTCCTGCTCCTCTCCGCTCCACTTTGCCCCTCTGTCTGTCTCTGTCTCTGCCAGGTGGAGTTTGGGGACTTTGAGCGTCCCCTCTCCCCATCTGGGTCTGCTGCCTCTCACACTAAATCCAGCCAGACTCTCAAACAGGTACTGGAGCGCTTCTACCCCAAACACTACCGACGGGCCTTCTCCGAGGAGCAATTTAGGTACACACACTCTGTGTATATGCACACACACACACACGCATGCATACAAGTATATTGTATGCTCATACCACCCAAACATACTTACAGAAACAACTGTAGTGTGCACATACAAACACACACATGTTCACGCTGTTGTTTCCCATGCTCCATGTCCCCTCAGGCAGCTGAGTCAGCGCCTCTCAAGCCGCTGGGCCTCACTCAGGGGTCGAAGTTCACCAGAGTGTGTGCGCATCTACCTGACTGTGGCACGCAAGTGGACATTCTTCGGGGCCAAGCTCTTTGATGCTGAGGTAGGACACAGAAAGGACATAACCATGTCTCTGAAAGACTTACACAAATACCCTCTCACTCACATAATTTACACATACATACATACATACATATGCAGTATACTTACATATAGACAGATGTTCATATGCATACATACACAAATAGATACAATACACACATACATTCATACATGCATCACACGAGTGTATTTTTTAGACATAAGACAAGGGCAAGTCAAACAGCAATCTTGGCAAAGTTTGCACACAGTACACATTCCACCAGCATAATGGAACCATCTCAAAGACTCATAAGTCATCTATTGACAATGGGAGCTTTCCAGACATTATTTGTTGAGAATGGCATAAAAGAAGTTCAGTGAGAGAGGGTTAAGCAGTGTGTGTGTGTGTGTGTGTGTGTGTGTGTGTGGATACACAAGAAGCAGGGGTGTGTTTTTGTAACCATCACTATGTGAGGACTACATACAGTTGGTGTTTACTATATAGCTGGGATAGCAATGGCAATAATGTCTCATATATGCATTGTAATGGAACTGTTTCATTTATACATGCAGGGGACGGATACATTTTAAAGATTATTTCCAAAAGAAAAACACCAAAAACAAATGCAAAGACCAGTTTCCATAAAGACAGATTGACCGCATGAAGACCAAAGTAAATGAAACTCATTTAGAACCCGTGATGCATGGCACGCACTAATGGTGACACTGGGGTTTATCGCTCTTCCCCTTTTCCAATGTGTGTTTGCTGTGCATTGGTTCATGTTTCTCTCGCTCTCTCTCTGTGCGTGTGTGTGTGTGTGTGTACAGCCCATTTCTCCCTCTTCACTGCCAAATGGGCGTGTTTGGTTGGCAGTACATGAGGAGGGCATTAGTGTACTGGAGTTCAACTCTATTGTAAGTATAAATCAAACACACGCACGCAACAAATACTTGTAAATATACTATGCATATACACAAATACACCAGTGAAACATGCGCACTGTACACAAACACACATACAGTGCACTCTCACCCTAAAAAACACACACACTTACAATCTCCCATGTTGTGATATCTTATCGTGGCACTACCTCTTATTTACTTGCCAACTAGGCTAATAGGGCAGGCAGTGACCACCTCTCTCTACCTGCCTTCATCCTTCTGTCTTCGTTTTCTCTCTCTCTCTCTCTCTCTCTCTCTCTCTCTCTCCCCTGTACACAGAAGCTGCTGGTGTCCTACCCTCTAAGGACTGTGGTATCGTTTGGAGCAAGTGGTCAGGACTTCATGCTAATAGTCAACAAAGCCACAGGGGGAAACACCTGCAAGGAAAAACCCACAGAGAAACACCTGTTTGCCTTAGCAGCCTCAAAGGTCAGGAGAGACAGAGAGAGAGAATCAGAGGGGGGATCTATTCTTAATCTACTCAGAAGTGCTATGGAATTCAAAATGATTTTGTCAGATGCATCAAGTGTTAACAGTACAAGGAGGGAAGAGTTAGCCCACACTAGGTATACAAACACACATATATATACACAGAGCATACACACACAGACAGTAGATCAGGCCAGAAAAGACTTAGCATAGATCTTAGCATGTATCACTGAAAACAACGAAAGTTATTCTGAGCTTGACCAACTGGTTTCATCGAGACTAAAGTGTCTGCAGATTTTTCCTGAGCTCCACCCCCACATTATGAATAACAATGGAGACTCAAGATAAGACACTCAGAAGAATTCACCACCATCCACACCCACTTGGTACCGTGCAACAAAAGGGAGACATTCACAGAACACATGAACCAGCGGAGTTCAGGCTTAAGTCACTGCTGATAAGAGTCAAAAAAACTATGTTAAAACATACCTCCTCCTCCCCTCCCCCTACACACACAGAGAAACACACACAATTACAATGTAATTACTGGTTTGTTTTTGCATCAGTCCTGTTCTTTGTGTGGTATACCTGAGACATTAAAACATAAGAAGGAAACATTAGAGGGATGAGGGTTTTGTTTTGTGACCAATAGGTTTCTACTACCAGTAGTCTGTTCTTGACGTGTGGATAAACATCAGAGCTATATTAGAAACAAAACGGCAGAACGTTCAGTCTGAGATATGTCAGGGTTGCTGAAGGGATTTTTTGCTAAATCCCTACAAACACATTTTAATGACTACAATATACAATCTGTATCTGTGTGAGTGTATGTATATCCCTTTTTGTAAAACGTGTATCATTTTTGTGTGTGTGTATGTATGTGTGTGTTTTGACTGACAGCTGCGAGAGCTCACCCTCCTCATCGCTGCCTACACCAACTGTGCCCACCAGCAGAAATCGGCAGCCCACCATCTTTCCGCTCCTGCGCTCTTATTGGCCCAGCCTGACGTCAAGAGCCGTGACCTCTGCTCCAGATCCCCACCTGCACCTGCCTGCAGACCCAGTAAAGCCCCTACTCTCCTGTAACAGCGCCCCCTAGCCAGCACCTACAGAACTGCCTTTGGTGCGCTGATACTGATGGTTCTTCATTCAATGAGCTATAGCCTGCCAGAGCTCACTGTCTGGGGACAGTCTGTTAAAACAGCTCAGCTGAGGCAAGTAATGACCCTTAGGAAGGTCATATGGTACAAGGTTACAGTCTTTTTTTTTCTTTTCTAAACACCTCAAACTTCCAAATGAACTTGTTCCTGTAGTCCTTTGAGCCCTTCGATATGCTACTGGTACCATCATCATTCCAATCCACATGTACCACTGGGGTACCCAGTCAGAAAGAGGATCTATAGTGTTTTTGGACGGTACTCCTATGCCTTATAAGGCTGTGAGGAGGGAACCTGTTCTAGATAGCTTCAAGTATTTATGGGTTTGTTTTGACTTTGTGTAGACTTGATAAATGCCAAAGACTTTCACACACCCACACACACTCTCCTGGGATCACACTGCTTAATGAAAGATTTCCCCTCTCTCTCACACGCTCTCTCTCTCTCTCTCTCTATCTCTCTCTCTCTCTCTGCGTCATAGTATCTGTGTGTCCCTCTCGGGTTTCCTTTGTTTCAGTATAGGCCATATATGAATGAAAGGTAGATGTCCTGTTTGTAAACTGGACCAAAATGAAGATCATTACCAAAAAACAGGGGAGTTTCTTGTCTGTGTGGAACTGACTTTACCAATTCATCAGCATACACAATAAGAGTACTAAAAATATCCACAGATGAATAAATATAAGTATGAAATGTACCGTAAATGAAATGCCTTAATGTAAATGTGATTTATTGTTGTCCTCATATAGCACTTACAGTTCAATCCACACTAGCTGGGGCGTGATGGTGAAGTGCAGTTGGTGGTCAACAGTGAAGTTGGTAGGGCTCAGGAAAACTGGCCAGCAGTCTTGTAGAGAGGTACTGTAGAGATACACAAGGTCTTCACTAATATGAAGGTATAGAGTGTGTGAGAAGGACTGGTTCCATATGTGTGTGTGTGTCTTTTGATTTATGAGTGGGGTGTGTGTGTGTGTGTGTGTGTCTGTGTGTGTATGTGTCACGTGTGTTTGTCTTTGTGACTGTGTTTTCTATTGAGTGGCATTCATAAATAGGTATATGTAATGAAAGTGTTCTCAGGTGAGTTTTTGAAGGGAAAGAATAGCATGTCAGTAGAAGGTTTCATGTGAAGTGTTCTGGATGTATGTCCTCCTAAGAGAAGATGAGTTGATGATGGCCATACTTACATATGAGTGTAATAAGATGCAAAGGGACAATAAAGCCATGTTGCTAACAGGATAAGACTGCAGATTTGTTGCATAGCTTTACTAATGTTTTTGATTGCATGATCAGTGCAATCCACAGCTTTTTTATAAATAAACAAAATCTATGGGAGGCACGGGAGCATAGAAGAGAGACCAAGAAGTGAGATGAGCTTTATGGGAAGACCATAGAGATTACATCAGACGTCCATGTATAGGGGAAGATTCTGGCCTTTAGAATCATACAAGAGTTCAGAGTAACGGTACGCCAACCACAAACACGTAATGGTGCGTATATTCTTTGGTTTATGGATTCCAATTAAATCATTAGTACTGTGATTAGTGCAGTCTATTGAGAATAATAACATTATATGACAACCAAACTGGAAGATGTTGAAGTTCAGCTGCGTTTGTTGCACAGCTGTGAGTTTGTCATGAAATCTACATCTGTAAGAGTCTGTGGGATTTTCACCAATGTATCCTTAAATATTTGAATAAATAACTTGGAAAAGACAATTGTGAAATGTGTGTGTGCTCTGGGAAACTTGAGTGCTGAATCACTGGTCCCATAGTCTCATGCTGCCATTCTGGGGAGGCTAATGACTCACCCAGGCTGACTGACCTCCTACCCTCATAATGGTGAAACCAGTCATGGTGAAACCGTGTGTCATTTGTTTGTAAACAGAACAAGGAGCATCTTTTGTCCCCCTGGCTTGCAATTTGACTGAAAATCTAAGTTCTAGATCTCTCTCTCTCCCTCTATCTATCTATCTATGTACTAAATGTATCTCTCTCTCATACACACACACTAACACTAATTCAAATAAATATCAGCTGATGCATTTTGGACAGTTCCGGTCTGTCCAGTTCACTTCCTATATATCCGTTATCTAACCTAACCTTATGCACTGTATGTTTGTTTACATAAACCAACCATAACATATTAGGTGATGTTTTCATCACCAGGTGATGTGATCAGTTTTTATGGAAATATCTCTGGCTCACAAAGATCTCATTGGACCAGTTCCATGGTGACCAATTCAGTTTACTGGAAAGAGCACAACACTTTAGAGGTCTGGCCTTGTTAGCGAAAAGTTTCTTTACTCTTTCTATACTTTTTCTGTTGGTTTCAGACTAAGGGAAATCCTTTATTTTGAGTTTGGTTGTGTATGATGTAACATGAAACACGTGACATCTGTGATTCTCACAGTAGAACAGTCATGTGCTGAAAAGTGTCTGTGAAACTACGTCTGCCCAAGGCTACGCCCTCATGCTGTGCAAATCTCCAGGGATCACTATGGAAACTGCCAGAACCTAACCTCAGGTTCCTGGTAGCAAGGTGCTATTAGGGGGAGGGGCATTGTGAAGACATGTCTAAACTAGCAGGTCTCCGGTGACATTAGTCCAAACACAAGAGGGTGTGGCAGAGAGGAAGAGAAGAGAGGAAATGTGCAATAGCTAATTGTGTTTGGAGATGAGGAAGAAATATGGGGGGGGGGTGTATTACCATATATTGTGCTGGCTCTGTTACTAACTCAAGCCATCTCCAGGCCTCCATAGCAGACCTTTACTCCTCTGTGCATAATACCCAACCTGTTGCCAAACAAGCCACCACAGTTTCTGCATTTACTGGAATAGCGCATTACTCACAAAACCAACAGAACAATGGTGAAAGCAACATCTCCTTTAGTCAACCAGTGTCACAAAGTGAAGTAGAGATTTACAAAAACTGCCATGAGCATGGATGTTCCTCTCTTTTGCTCTCAACTTGTACAAAGCCCCTCTCTCTGTCTCTCTCTCTCACTGTCTCAGGTGTCACCTTCAGGGTGGCTAATGAATAGGTTGTAAAGCAGGGAGTCGTCAGACTGGTTTGGCCTGTTGGTTGTCTGAGCTCAAGCCCTTGCTTAGATGGTGTTTTAGACCTCTGGGTTGGGTTCGTTTTACTGCTTTAAGCAAGCTGGGTTTGTGCACTCTCAGGAGAAATTTTGTTTTTCTCCTCTCTCTCTTCGTTTCTCTCTCCCTGTCACACACACACACACACACACCTACTTCATGTTTTGTAAAGTGAATTCTCATTCAAAGGAAGCAGAATTCCTATTTGGATATGATCAATGTTTTGCATAGGATAAAAAGCAGTGTTTGGTGGCATGAGCAGTGCTTTGCATGACATTAGATACAGCTGCTTCACTGAGTCCAACAGCAACTCAACTCCATCCAATCAGAGTTTCAGGAAGTATGTAGATATTAATGTTTAGCCACATTGAGTTCATATCAAGTTTCAGGTTCTCTCTCTCTCTCTCTCTCTCTCTATCTATCTATCTATCTATGTATTGAATGTATCTCTCTCTCATACACACACACTTACACTAATTCAAATAAATGTCAGCTGATGCATTTTGGACAGTTCCGGTCTGTCAAATTCACTTCCTATATATCCGTTATCTAACCTAACCTTATGCACTGTATGTTTGTTTACATAAACCAGCCATCACATATTAGGTGTGTAATGCTCTTAATGCACCACACCTTAAATCAGCTTGTAGGAAAATTGGCTCGAAAAAGATCTCGTTGGACCAGTTCCATGGTGACCAAGTCAGTTTACTGGAAAGAGCACAACACTTTAGAGGTCTGGCCTTGTTAGTGAAAAGTTTCTATACTCTGCTATTTCTGTTGGTTTCTGATGGTTTCAGAGTGAGCTTATTAATGTTTAGCCACATTGAGTTAATATCAAAACCCAAGCAAATTCACCTGACTGGAAGCTCAGCCCCTTGGCACAGAAAAGTTTCTGAGAGGTTTATTAGAGTGGCAACCACACGCATTTGCAAGTAAGCATAACTACCTCTCTGAGACATGAGGATTACATCAAATGGCAAAAATGTGTGCATCACATGTGACATTGGAAAGGATGAGGGTTGCTTTGGTTTGCAACTATAGTGTTTAATTGGACACCACATTATCACTTAAAACTAATTATCACTCAACTTAGGTGCCATAATAGCCTGATAAGAGAAATTATATTACCCTCATTCAAGTGTTTTATTGCTCATATACTGATATACAGACCTATCATAAACTGGTGATGACCAGCAGAAAACAATCTGTGCAGTACATAAGCACAATGCCTTTTGTCTTTAAGTGTCGTCTCTGGTGGAATGTAACACACACATAGACTGACAAACACACTGAGTACCACAGAGAATCTGCATGTTAATCTAAAGTCACAGGCCATGCACTGGGAGGGCTGTCTTGTCTGCCCCTCCCTTCCCTTCCCCCACTCACTGAAACCTGGGCGGTAATTTTCCATCACCTTACTGATTCTGAGTATTGCAGTACATAGAAACAACCCAAACAGCTCCTTACAGGTGTTGTATTACTATTGACGAGGTATTAAGGAGCTACATTTGTGGGTTTGTGTGATCATTTACACTCTCTTCACAGTGAAACCACACACTGAACAAGTACAAAGGAGAAATACCATTGTCAGTAGCAGCATAGACTGGGCTTTTAGTGGATATATCTATACAGATCATCTTTCAGCTCTGGTCTGGGCCCTAAAGTAGAAATGAGAAGCTGTGGGAGATGGCAAAGGCTAAAAGTCAAGCACACACAGGGGAACTTGCTCAACCAAGAGCAATGTGTTTTTGCTCTATGCTATAGAATAGCCTGTAGACATACAGCGATATACCTCTGAGCAAGTTTTTAAATTGCACACATATGTTTTTGTAATTCACAAGTGCAAAACACAGAATAAAGTGAAAGACTGTTTATTTTATTTAAAAAAAAAACCTCAACATTTTATAACTTTGTCTCCATACCTCAATTAGATCAAACAAACATTTAAATAAGCTTGACACCCGATTTTTTTTTAATAAAAGGCAGTGTCAAAATATGATCAAAAGCACACAAAATAATGTGTTGACAAATACCATTTATTTAAAAAATAACACACACTGTACAGCACATATTTTTAAAATCTGTCCCCTGAAAAACATCATATTAAAAGTGAACAATGTTTAAATCTACAAAGGGCGAGTCATTCGAGTTGGTTTGGAGCATTAGTCCTTCAGAGAGTAGGCACTGGGGTTACACAGGGTAAAGAGAGAAACTGGAGTTCATCGGAGAATGTGTGGATCACACAGAAGTACTAAGCACTGAAATTCAAAATGCCACTAAACAGGAATTTGAAATCAAACCAGACATTCAACCATAAATCAGGTGGATCATTTGGATTCAGTCAGGTGGACTGACATTCCTGTGCACCATGTTACAGAAAACAAAAGCCACCATTTACATCTGAGGAACATAAAGCTGTGGCCCAATGTCAAAATAAGATTCAAAACTGAATGAATGGACAGTCCAATTTCAATGGCATGCTTTGAGTACTTTGTAACCCATTGTAACAGGCACTGGAGAATGGATTCCTGGTGTTTGAAAACAGACAGCTTATGTAACGATACAAAATACAGCACATCTACATCCCCACGTGATGGGAACTTCCTCACAATCCCAGAGCCCTGTAGATTTGGCTGAGCCCCAAAGGCATCTATTTACATGTTGTCCATCTCCCGGCCCTGAAAGGAGAGAAAATTCACATTCCCATCAGAGAAAGCCTTGAGAAAGGGCCTAAACTGAAGAAAACTCTAAATGATTCCACTACTGTTCAGATGTGGCCTGGATGCCAGTGGGGGAAGAAAGGGGTGAGCTTACCTGGGCTTTGCTGTACCTCTGCTTCTCTCGCCTCTTCATTAAGAACTAAAAGGAGATTTCAGAGAAAGACACAGTTAGATCATTTGACCTGATAAATCAAACATTTCTCCTAAACTACATAGGAAGGATTTTTTTTCACTTTTCACTTCTAATGTCACATCACTTCCTCATGATGGATTAACAATAATGATAAAGGGCATTTCAACATAGCTGTTGGGAAGGTTGATGGGCACACACACACACACACACACACACACACTTACCAGGACTAGAAGGCCTGCAATCACAGCCACGATCACCACCACAATAACGGCAATGATGCCCCCAGTCAGGTGTCTCATGGAAAACTCAGGTCCCTTCTCATCCACGTAGTAGACCACAATCTTCTCCATCTCCATCTTCTGTCCTGCCACCATGGGCTCAAACTTGTCCTGGTTATTGAACTGGGCCAGCTCCTTGATCTGAGGGCAAGAGAGAGCACAATCATACCATCAGTATTTGGAAAAAAGAGATTCACTTCATAAAATCTCTACAGTTAGCAGTGCCTCTCAAAAAAAGACATACTGTCTACTTGTCTACATACATACTAATGCAATGAAAAGGCAATGCCAACTACAGATTCTTTAATAGACACACAAATATTACAGTCACAGTACCAAAACCTACATACTAGTGAAAAGACAGACAGATAGATACTTTATTTATAGATACAGACGGTACTCACATCTTTCTCCATGTACCAGCCAACACGGGTAAGGTCATCATTACGGTTGCCAATGTCCTTCTTGACGTCCATAACAACCATACGGCCCTCTGGGTCATACTGCAAAGAAGATCGACACATTAAAAAGGCAAGCGAGTAAAACACTGACAGGCTTTGTAAGGAACCAACTCACATCCACTTTGTTTTGGATCATAAGGCTCATGTAGAGGGACTTACCTGAACATCTTTCACAAAGCTCTTGGCCAACTTGTAGCGGGCAAGCATGACATTTTCCATTGCGCTAAACAAACACCAGAGAGAAAGAGACAACAGGGAGATCAGTCATATTCACACAATCAGCACAATCGTATTCAGAAAGATGAGAAGCACAATGTTTGATCACTGGAGTTTTACACCAATTCCATTTTGAATACATACGTTTTCACATCTGCTGTGGTCACCTCCTTAGACAGAGGCTTGTGAACCATCTGCATACGCAACCAGCTGTGGAGAGACCAATTTATATTATTACAAACAAAAAAAACAAACAAAAAAACCAAAACACTTCTCACGGAAGCCTGCAATAACCAGCATATAATGGCTCATCTCTTTTAGACTACTTTTCAAATACGTAGAATGTTGTATGTGTGTAAAAAGAAAACTATGTGCACGCCTATTTAAATCACCAGATAGGCAGACATTTACAAAACCTCTCTCTTTGTCTTAATAGGTTTTGCTCTGGAAACATCCACACATCTCTGTGAATGGAGGCTGTCTCCAGGACAAAAGCAGGCCTGATTAGTTAGAGACAGCGATGATAAGAGCCAGCCCTCCAGAAAGCAATGCCTCTGTAGTTAGCCTAGCACATCTGTACCTAATACGTTTTGCGTGTGACACTCACTAAGTCTCCACCAACTCGTCGCACTTGATGTCGTCCTTGTCACCCTTGTCGGTTCTGCGCACGCCGGCGCTGTTCACACACCAACACTCCTGGGTGCCATTGCACTGTTTGGCCTTGAACTTGCCATCGGCCTCGCAGTCTGGGTCGTACACACCATCGTTGTCCACAAAGGCAGACTCGATAGGTTTGCCACCAATGGTACGTGTGTCCTTACCCATCCTGGCCCTTTGCATCTGAGCCTTCATCAGGAAGCATTTGGGGAGCACTAAGACGGAGAGGGGAGACAACTTAATTAGCTTTATTTTTTGTTTATGTAAAAAAAACACACACATTTATTTAAAAAGTGTCTTACAAGTATGTGGGTGTTTGGGGGGGGGGGGGGGGGGCTGGATGTTGAAGACTTACACTGTGTGCATTCCACAGTCTGCTTGACAGCATTATCAAACAGCAGAGTACACCGACAGGGATTATCCTCACAGGTAGCCCACTTTGAATTTTGACAGGTACCTATAGTAACACAAATATCTGGTCAGTCATCTCAATCATACACACAAGTAGCTCACATTGTTATGGTGACAGAAGCCGACCTAAAAGAACACTAAGAGGAAAAAGAAAATGGGTGAAGGGGGCGGGGGGAGAGCGTAAAGGGCGTTGTTCACACAGTGACGCAAGGTAGCCAACAAGCGCACCTGGGCGACAAAGCAGGGGGAGAGGGAAGGGAATGCTATGAGACATTCATTCCAGACAATAGAGCATTTGTGAAGTAACACTCCCTGCACCTGCTAAACGTTTTCGGCCATGTTCCATATTTCAACTTTCTAGCTGACCTCTGCAATGTCCCAGTAAAAAGCTACACTTTATATTTAAACGGGAAACTAGCAAAATAGAGGAGTCAAATACAACTACATGGTAGGCCTAATTTACTTTAAATTTTTAAACCATGGCAATTCTATTCAACAGTATAAGGAAATCTAACGTTAACCCAGAACTCGTAACAATTAGCCGGCGTTAATTATGGAAGTGTAGGAATCTTTGAAAGACTTACATTGTGAAAAGGCTCCTACGGCGAATGACACCACAGCGAGAGCAATTAGTAGTCTCATTTTTGTAGATTTCTGTAAATCTGCAGTGAACACAGACATAAAAATTAGTCTCACAGATCAAACCATGTTTTGAACAAAGCAAATTGATGGCGCTGTATCCTTCTTCCTCAAGGTGCGGTCTTCTCAATCGACTCAATAAAATTATAATCCAAATAACTCGAAAATGAAATGTAAATACAAGGAACGCAGAATAATATAAATAATCCAAGTGACAGTGTTAATCCACGAATGTATTGGAATGTCTCAAAACGTTTGTTACCTCTGTCTAGAAATAACGCCACTCGTCAGGTCCTAACACTTGTGAAGTCTGATACCAACTGAACGGCGTTTATGAACAGTCTACCTGCAGTTTCGACGTAATGACGTTGGTCGTTGTGAGGAGGTGTGGCGTTACCTCAGGCGCACCTTGTTTCCGCCTATACCCATATTTAGGACAGTGCTTTTCCAGTTAATTTTTTGATGATGTAAATATTACTTTTTCTGCAACAATTATTCAACCTAATAACAAACCTGAACAATTATTTGAAAGTAACTACACTACACTAAAACATTAACATGTTATGGCTCTTAGGATTCTAGTCTTGCTTGATCAAACGTGTTTTGGTTTCAAGTGATGTTGTAGATATTGTGGTATGTGAACGAAATGTCGTAGGACAAGTTAGGACAGAAACTGCCAATGTGTGCAGTGGCTTGGAATGCAAGGTCAGTTGTCTGTGTTTTGCCCTTCGCCCCCTCCCTGTAAGAAGGGATGATCTAATATGTTTTACTTATTTCAGTTATGCTAACATTATTTTTCCTATTTGTAACCATGTGTATTCATCTGTGCGTGTGTGTTAGGGACAAAAAGAGAGATTATCTTGATGTGTTAATTTGTTTGTCATCTGCCTCTTTCACCCAAGGGAACACTCACCTCCATACCACACCCAGATGTCTATTGAAATCCTTACAGTTAGTACAGTCAACCTCTGCCCCCAGGCTAGAGGAAGATGTAATCATAATTCAGAGTTTACTGATGTTCTGTCCTCTGAAAACCATAAACAGAAGTGGAGAGATCATGAAACTCGTGTAGATTACTTTCTTTCAAACTAGCATGTATGAAACATCCACACCACTAGAGGGAGACAACAGACAGGATACCATTCCCAGAACATGACAACTGATATTATTTATCCTTTCCCACATAAACACTCATGGGAGTCTGACTCATTTTAAAACCGCCATTACTCAGTAGCAGGGATGTAAATGCAGATGTGGGCTAGAAAGTCAGAGTGAGGGTCTCCTATACCCGTCACAGAATCCATATACTCATACGTGACTTGTGTGATGGAGCCATGAGCACACAGAACATTGCTGTGGATACACACAAAAGGACATGCTACACTGGCTGTTACCTCTCACTTATGGTGACATTTTGACTTAGCTTGAGGTTAAAACTGAGATTCAACTTGGTGCGGAGTCTATGGGGCAGATAGGCTCTTGGAGGTTAGGATCTGTCTGAGCAGTTGGTGGATTGGATCAGTGATCCTCTGTGGGGGGACCACTGCAGTAACCCAAGTGGATTAGACCTGTAGGCAGATCTGGTGCAGAATCAGTTCTAGGTTTTGCATGATGAAAAGGCACGGTCTCCTCCACCTCCACCATGTTTGTGAAACAATATCACAGAGTGTGTATATCATTGTTTGTACCCAAAATGGCAGAAAACAGCAGGAGATATTCATTTTTTGTTTTATTGTCAAATAAATTCGTTTTCAGTTGGCTTACTATTTTACCCGTTGTTCCCCATAACCATTCACTATTGCTTGATCTCTTGTCTACAGTTCAAAATAAATAATTCATGATTTCTACACAACCGAGTTCAGAATTAAAAGAAACCCACTTCAGGCTTTATGCTCATCGAGCGTAAAAACACAGTATCATATACATACTGATGGGAAATAGTAACAATTACAAAAATGGTGTAACTAAAACAAAAAAGGTCATTTGCAATTGATGTGCATGGAAGGGTTTCTGTCTGATTTATTTTGTATTCCAAAAGGAATTACATCCACCATGCATTCCAAAACTGACATCAGTGTTTAGTGAAGCAGAAATGGGTTTATGTACATGGGCTAGTTTACTGATCCATATTTCCCATGAGCACATTTGTGTTTATTCATTTAGTGTGTGTGCGCACGTGTGTGTCTGTGTTTGAGCTGTGGCAAACAGTCAAGGAACTTTTTTGGTGGTTGCTCTCTTGTGTGTTTACCCTTTGTCAAGGGGTACAGTACCCATTAGCTGAGTTGCCTGTCTCCCAAGCCCCTGTCTAGTGACTTCAACATTTGTCCTAGTGTCCTGACCCTTGTTTTCCTGCACACGTGACCTAAATATTAATGTATGGTGTAAACCAAAATGTGTCTGCCCTTCCGTCAACGAATCAGGTGAGGTCTACTGGGATAAGTGGGTGGTCTCTGGGGTGCCGCAATAAATGATAAAAACTCTCTGTTATGCCACATGAGAAAAAATCCTGAATTATTAGAGACAGCGTGTTCAAGTGTAAGGAAGTTTCAGTAACCCATCACTAAGTACTGTGTTGGCATCCTGTTTATTTATATAAAGGGTGGGAAAAGAGTTCTTTATGAAATCAGTAATAAACTCACAGAGAAATAGTAAATATTTTCCCAAGATTGAATCGTTGAATCAGAAAGTATAAATACCTATATAAATAAACTTTCAGTTAATTTAAAAAAGTTCCAGGTCTACATAATGAGGAGCATTTGATTAGGTCTTAAAATGTTGTTATTAGTTGACCGGTAGGCTAGTTCCTTTCACATTTACATAAGAAAGGGTAAAGTGTGACCAGAAAAATCTGAACTTCAAACAAATAAGCTGAATACATTCAGAATTGGGTTGTCACTGTTCCTGCAGCTTTTTACAATTAACACACAAATAGAGCAGTCAGGAGATCTTCAGCATCTGTCCTGATAAATAAATCAAAGATAAAATCAAATAGGGGATTCAGTACAAGGAGAATGTGGCCCACAGCCTGAAAGTAAACCCAAAAGGAATAGGAGAAGAATGAGCAAAAACTCTAACTCCAGCACTATATAAGGCAGGAACAAGATCGAGTAAAGGCAAAGAATTACAGTCACGGGTCCCATAATCCATCTCTGATGGCGAAGCACTGATATGCTTTTGGAGTCCTCCATGTCCCCTCAAAAAAGATGATCACCAATGGATATGAGAAGTAAAAACACAAGTCTAAATAGTATTTAACATGTGAACATGATGATGGCTGTTATGATCCAAACTGTGAAAGACACACAGACTGATGTCCTGGTTATGTGACTGGTTCTGTACCAAATAGGATGAGTAATAAATACATTCTGTGGCTCACTATCACATATTACCACATAAACTGTTGCTTTTGCTGATTTGTTTGTTTTTATTGTATTTATGTTTTCAAATATGATTCAGCTGCACTTCATCTGTTGTTGCCGCTGTTGTCAGTCATGTGTGAAGGTCAGCAAATTACTGTCTTTTCAAGGGGCTCACGGAGACCTGGAGAGGCTGTGCAAACTTGAGGCTTACTACAAAGATCAGAAAAGTAAAGCCACAGAGAGAAAACAGCAATAGGCAACAGTACAAATGGCTCTGATGGGATGGATCTATGGAGCGCTGGCCAGTCTTGTGGATGTGCAGGTGGCAGAGAGATGGTCTTAAGAAGTGTCTTAAAATACACAGGCTAGTGCAATTCTTCGATCACAGGCTCCCATTAGACAAAATAATAGCTTAAGATTCCATAAGGACATAGGTGGCTTATTCAGGTTAGGGTTTTAAGCATTGACTAAGGACAAATAGTTGGCTAATGTGTTTTTCTCATCATAATTGTATTCATATGCATTCACAATGCTGATATTTGAGTGCATTTCCAGCATTTATGTACTCTGTACTTGTACCAGAATTTTCTACAGGATAAATAAAGTATCTATCTATCTATCTATCTATCTATCTATCTATCTATCTATCTATCTATCATTCCCACTTTCAGAGGGAGGTGGAGAGAGATTGAGCAGGCAAAGGAGAAAAAACTATCGAAGGACTGAAACAGGCTGAGGAACGATTCTGAATACTGGAAAGGGAAAGAGAGACACATGCCACATCAATACACAAGTGGAGATTAACTGGATGAAACACCTGGAGAGAGAATAGGAGAGGCTACAAAAAACAGGGAGACCAAATGGAGAGAGAGGAGAACAGACTGAGAACTTAAGGCATCAGAGAAACGCATCAAAACGGACAGAGACAAAATGTTACAAAAAGAAATAGTGCAGTAACTAAAATTGAAAATAGAAACAGAAAGACGAACAGAATATAAACGATTGAGAGAGCTGATGACAAAAAGTGAGAGACTGGAGAGAGAAATAAAGAGGAAGAGAGAGATAAAGGAAAAAGAGGAGAGACTAAAAGAGACTGAACTGAAGGAACAGGAGTTTAACAGAAGAATGAAAGAGAAAGAGAAAAAGAATTGGAAAGAAAAGCCAAGATCAAAAAGAGTTTCCAAGTGTTGCAGAAACAACAAGACTTGGAGATGGAGAGACTGAAGGGCAAGGCTCCCTGGAGTTAACAGAGTGGAGATGGAGAGACTGAAGGGCAAGGCTCCCTGGAGTTAACAGAGTGGAGATGGAGAGACTGAAGCCAAAAGAGCTGGAGCAGCTAAAGGAACTACAGAGAGAGACAGAAAGGCAGAAAGAGATGGAGATGTTGAAAGACAGAAAGAAAGCAATATCAATTTGCTGGAGACAGGAGAAAATTGAGTAATAAACAGAAAATCCTAGAAAAACAGATGGAGGAAAAACAGAGTTGGAAAGACAGCTTTTTCATAAATGAAAAGAAATGGTGGAGCGTTTCAATTAAAAACAGGAAATTGAGGAAGAGATGCAGCAGAGGAAGAAGGAGATGGAGTGTCAAAGAGAGATGGAGAGAGAGCTTCAGAAGAGGACAGAGATAGAACTGAAGGAAGAGAGACTAAAAGAGATGGAACTGAAACAGCAAGAGGAATTGAACAAGGCCAAAGAGACTGAAAGACAGAACAATTTGGCAAGAAGAGCCAAAGCAAGCAGAACACTGTGAGATCATAGATCTTGTTAATGAGTTGAAGAGCTAATAATAATGAATAATGGGCAATTTCATATCAATTCAACAATAAAATCTTGATTTTGACATGGTCTTCATTTTCTCCTGATTTTTTTTGTCAAAACATTCCTCTATGTCTTTTTAGAAACAAGTGAACATTTCAGCTTAATATCTGGTCTCTGATTTCTGAGATATGGCTCTTCAAATATGGATAGACATGGCCAAGAAATCACTGCAAATTTATTTTTTTTGTGAGGACCCCTTTTTATATACTCATCTCCTCTCTTAATGCAATTTTTTCATGAAAATTTGCACACTGGTAGTACCATGTGAACATATCAAAGATCACATTGGAATTACAGCCTGTCCCACCATACATGTCTTATTCAATGAAATAAACCAAGATAATTTTTTTCAGTGTCTCTTTGTTCTCAGGTCATCTCGAATGTGAAATTCTTTGTACCATGCCAGTGGCCTAATGGAATGACGTCAGCACCCATGTATCAAAATCAACGCTAACTAAATTGGCTTTTCCCTCTTATAACTACTAACTAAAACAATCAGTTTTAAGTATCTTCTAAATAGAAAGACAGATCTGTCATGTCACCTTTCCTTTCAGTTTCATTTCAGTCCCTCTTTAATGCTTGTAGTCATCAAATAATTTTTCTCTGTATCCTTCAGGGGTTACATGTCCCAGGCCAAAAGAGAGCAACGCAAGACCCTGCTGATGATAGAAGCCCAAAGACAAAAATTAAAGGCACCCTGGCTTAAGTGGGAAAAAGAAAAGAAACAGAAAAAGATGGAGAGGAAAATGAACAAGGAAGAAGCCAAAAGCCAAGCTTAGCTGGCCCACATTCAGCAGCTAAATGAATAAGCTGACCCTTGACGAGTTGACATGACAACAACGCTTCAAATATTCACCACCAATAACTGTTGAAGCAACAAATGATTGGCTGGAATGAGAGCTAAGGTCAGCATTATATCGACTATATTACATTAACTCTTCATTTTATTTCATTTCATTAATGTTTCATTAAACAATATCATTTTTATTTGTTATCTCTGGAACGGATGTAACTTAAGAATAACAGGTAAAACTCCTGACAGAAAGAAATTCCAGGGCGTACAATGACCTACAATAAAATCACTATTTGTCAAAATGTAAGGATGATCACTGCAAAAGCAACCAAGGCAACATGTTCAAGCTTTTTTATACTTGGAAATGTGTCCAATCCCTGACAGAAGCTGCAGAGGAGAAAATTATGTTTGTAAACAGCTTGATAGTGTAACCAAGGTTTACTGCTCAAACCCATGAACTCATGGCAACATTGGATCTGGAGTCGAACGGACTAGCCAGTCAACCGAAAAGCCCAGACTGTCAGTCAACTGCCTAGCAAGCTCTTAAGTTATCAGGAGGGATTGTTTACTTATGTTCTCCACACCCAGGCTAGCTGGCATCCATTAGAATAGCAACACACAAGGTAACTTTTGGTCAGGAAATCTTGTTTCTTATGAGTGATCAAAATGTCTTAAAGCAATGGTCTGGATTAAATCCAACCCTAACCCTATTGTGCAAGGTGAGTGCTGGTGGTAAGAAAGAATGACAAAATTTGATACAACATGGACCAAATGGCAAACTGACAGCTAACGCTAACAGAATGGGGCCAAGCAAATTCAACTGAATGTGTGAATTAGTTCAACCTGGGACTGGATCTAATTTAGCTTCTTCATCAACACCCAGTGAAGAACTGGCTCAAATAACACCTTGTCTGTTGTGTATGTAAATAGATTAATTGAACTCATCAGCTCTGCTTTTGTGCTCAGGCTATCGACATCCAGGCTGAATGAAGTATTGTGCCTTGTTCTCTGATGTTAAAATAGAATATATACAACTTTAATTTATCAAAATAAGCTCAAGTGCAATTTTACAACCTTATATTTAGTCTGGGTATTGAAATGATCCTTTTGGATAAATGGTGCCCTCTTTGGCAACCACAATTGAACTGCAATTGCTGTGTGCTATTTGACATCACATGTAGGCTTTGTTATAATTCGCCTTTGTTTTAGTGGCTATTTCTAAGTTTGAAGGTTTTCATATGAAGGAGGGCACAACTATGCCTCATGTTCATGATGGCTCTTTGGCCATGCACAGCCTGTCCTAATTCATCAAAGCCAAGGCAAAAATGTTTTTCCATTTTATGCCACCTTTCAAGGACCAAGTGAACCAGTGAACATCACAGACTACTCGGTGAGTTTCATGTCTTTGCAAACAAAAGTTTAATGCATTTTAGGAAAAAATTGCAGCTGTGCACCTATGCAGCCATTCTGTAGGTAAGGGGGTGTTACAGCAACAACTGAAAATTCTCTGAACAGAGGCAATCGTCCAAATTTTTATCTTAACCATTGTGTTTCATCATAAACAATCAGAAAGCAAGGGTTTAAGTGTAAAAAAAACGAACTTGTCCTTTGGTTAATATTCTGGAAATAATGTTAGAAGGCTATGAATAGCTATATGACACATACTAGTATTGTGTCCTCATAAGAAACCATATGAGGTCTCTCAATAAGGAGATCGACATACTTTGTTTTATGCTGTCATCCTTTCTTCTTTCTGAAAAGGCCACACCATTCCCAGAGGGAAATACCCTCTCACTGGGTACAAAGTTTCACCTAACGTCAGGAGAGAAAGGATACTGGGCGTAGGTGCTCTCAAGAAGTTTAAGATGTCAGGGTGTGTATGTCCCAGAGGAAAAAGAGAGAGAGAGAGAGTGTGTGTATGTGTGTGTGTGTATGTGTGTGTGTGTGAGAGAGAGAGAGAGAGAGAGAGAGAGAGATTGAGTTACTGGGTGAGAGAGATAGAGAGAGAGAGAGAAAGAAAGACAGAGGTATGCACAGGACAGGAATATCAGAGACATTAGTGAACTAGAGAGAAGGAGCCTAGACGAGAGTGGAGATCAGGCTCATCCATCAGCCTCAATGACTGGCTCTTGAACTCCACGCCACTGGACCAGCATGCGGTAAGTGGGGAGGTTACAAGAAACGTGTATTTACTTAACTGTCTTAACATGTGATAGTCTGTATAAAGATTATGAGCACAAGTACTAATAATGACATTTAATTTAATAATGAAACTTAACTTGTACTTTTTAATTGGAATAAGCCTCCCTCCATTCAGCAAAAACGATGTCTGATCAGTAATCCTTTCGAGTTACTTACAGGTTAAAGGTATAGAACAATTGTTTCAGTGCTGTATTACATGATTTTCCTTAATGTTTGTGTGTGTGTGTTAGGGAGAGAGAGATCATCTAGAAGTTTTAATTTGTTTTTTGTTTTTTAATTTGTCTGCCTCATTCACCCAAGGGGACACTGTCTTCCATACCACACCCAGATGTCTATTGAAATCCTTACAGTTAATACAGTCAAACTCTGTCCCCAGGCTAGAGGAACATGTAATCGTATGTCAGGGATTACTGATATTATTTATCTAAAACATTCATGGGAGTCTGACTCATTTCTTAAAATAATTACTCCGTCTGCATAGAATCAGAGATCATTTATCAACCATCTCTGATGAAACCACAGTATCAGAAAAGAATGATATTCCGGAATTAATTCTATGACATACTCAATACTCACAGAAACCCGCATAGCCATCACTGGGATTAGATGGCTTGGATCTGGTACACATTTGGTTGTTACCAGACGTTGTCAAAGACTTTATTCCCTCCTGTTCAACCAGTTTGTTCCAGTTGCAAGGTGGTTCCCACCAGTTAGTGTCTATACGCACCAATCCCATGCAGTTACTTACTAAAGTAGACAGTCTATCTGACCTGCTCTGTGCTATAGGCCTAGCAAATAGGCTAAGGAAACAAAGCCCTGAGCCCTTTTCCCCCTTTGCAGTGAATAGAATTGGGTTAGACAGGAAACCCATTCCTGTAACTAATACTTTCATAATAAGAGCAGTCAGGAATCCACCTACATGCGCTTCCAGAGGCTAGCATCTCTGTTTTGCCTAATACCACACAAATGGCCTCGAAAAGTCCACACACAAAGGGATGTCACTCTTTGTTCCATATTTATGAAATTAGATCTCGGCCACTGTGCTTTCTTAACACCAAGAGGAAACTGAAACTGAGAAATTGTATGACATTTAGACTCTAAATCCTTCTAAATAGTTTCCCCCCACAGCTAGCGTAAACTGTTTTACATGGTCGGGAAACAAAACCACATGATTTTTTAAGTATGTGTGTGTTTGAGTATGAGTTAAAAGTGTGTCTAGATTAGTACTCTCATTGCAAAACATCATCCATGAATAGAATAATGAATGAATGACTTTTCTGTGAATACACTCTGCACTTAGAAGTCTGTCTCTGTCTCTCTCTTGCCTTGCAGGGCTTCACTGCTCTCTCTGGTGTATGTATGTGCATTCCTACATTACACTCATGCAGGTAAGATGTATATGATGTATCTCATCATGCCCGGTGTGTGTCTATGCATGTTTGGGCTCCTGTCTAAGGGGGTGTAAGAATCTGTGTGTGTGTATTTTAAATAAATGTTTTATTTTAGTAAACCTCATTTTTATTCTCGTCTGTCTCTAGTGGCTGACCTGAGTAAGTGCGCTGCTGTGGGAAGCGTGTGCCATGCCAACGCTGACTGCATGAAGACCCTTGATGATAACTTTGTCTGCGTGTGCCGCATGGGCTACAACGGCAATGGCCTGCAGTGCACGGACATCGATGAGTGTAAAACAGGCCTGCATGGCTGCCACCCCAATGCAAACTGCGACAACACCCTGGGCAGCTACAACTGTACGTGTGTAAAAGGCTACTCGGGCAACGGCATCACCTGCATCGACATCAACGAGTGTCAGCTTGACAATGGTGGCTGCCACACAAACGCCGCTTGCGTCAACACTGACGGCGGCCGCACATGCAAGTGCAAGGAGGGTTTCAAGGGCAATGGCTTCACCTGCGAGGACGATGATGAGTGCACCAGGCGTGGGATTTGCCACTGGAACGCCACCTGCACCAACAATCCAGGCTCCTATGTCTGCACATGTAACAGCGGCTACAAGGGCAATGGCAACTACCTGTGTCTAGATGTGGATGAATGCTCAGAGACCCCAGGGGTTTGTTCATCGTCCCTCGGCTACAAAGGCTGCAGGAACCTGCCAGGCTCCTACCGCTGTACCTGCAACACGGGCTACCAGAGCAACGGACAAACCTGCGCAGATATCAACGAGTGCGCCAACAACATCTGTAGCTTATACGCCACTTGTGTCAACAGCATAGGGTCGTACTCGTGTACGTGCAAAAAGGGATACCTGGGCAATGGGCTCACCTGTGTGGACATCAATGAGTGCACCCAGGACAATGTGTGCGACCCGAACGCACAGTGCATTAACGTGCTGGGCAGCTACGAGTGCTCCTGTCTGTCTGGGTTCCTCGGGGACGGAGTCCAATGCGTGGACGTAGACGAGTGTGGTAGAAGCGCGGGCGCGCTGTGCCCAGCTACGGCCGCCTGCGTGAACACGCCGGGCTCCTACTACTGCGACTGCGGCCGGGGATACACATTCAACGGCACACGGTGTATGGACCTCGACGAGTGTGCAGCAGGACAGTGCAGCCCGTTCGCCTCTTGCCAGAACTTCCCAGGATCCTTCACCTGCGGGTGTCTGCAGGGCTACAAGGGAGACGGGATCTCATGCGTAGATATTAACGAATGCTCCTTGTCTCAACAGTGCCACCCTAACGCCCAGTGCATCAACCTTCCAGGGACTTTCAACTGCAGTTGCATGTTGGGATATGCCGGGGATGGTGTGAGTCAGTGCTCGGATATCAACGAGTGTATGGTGGAGAATGGGGGTTGTAAGTACAGGGCCACCTGTGAGAACAGCAGAGGTTCCTTCCGCTGCATCTGCCCCTCTGGGTTTATGCTGGTGAATGGGACCACCTGCCAGGACATAGACGAATGCCAGGATCTGGCCAACCCCTGTGGTGTCAACGAACAGTGCCTCAACATTGAGGGTTCCTACCAGTGCCCGTGCCAAGTTGGCTTTGCCCGTGGTGCCCAGGGCACCGAGTGCTCAGACGTCGATGAATGCCAGGAGGGCAATCCCTGCCACGCCGATGCCACCTGCCTAAACACATTTGGTTCGGTGAAGTGCACTTGTAAGCGGGGGTATATGGGCAATGGCACCAGTTGCGAGGATGAGAATGAATGCGAGATGGGTGACACCTGTGATGCCAGGGCTTTGTGTAAGAACTCCCGAGGTTCCTTCTCGTGCCTCTGCCAGGTGGGCTTCACTGGAGACGGCTTCACATGCGAGGACATCAACGAGTGCACCCTTTCGAACACCACATGCCTTTCAGGCTCCGTGTGCATCAACTCCCCCGGGACGTCTGTTTGCTCATGCCGTAATGGCACAGTGATGACACAAGGCGGCCTCTGCGCAGAGCCCAGCTCAGAGTGCGACCCACCATGCCACCCTTACGGCCTGTGCCATCCTTCACCCGCTGGGTTCCAGTGCGTATGTGACGTGGGGTTCACGGGCGATGGCAGTATCTGCTCAGATATCGATGAGTGCCAGCGGGATGATGTTTGTCCACAGAATGAGACCCAATGCCTGAACAGAGCTGGCTCTTATGACTGCGTATGCAGAGACGGCTTCACACAGAATGGGACTGATTGTGTTGGTAAGTTTGTTTGACATCAATACTCAGACACTATATGCATACATTCACATTATCATATGAATACAGAGGAATAAAGACATGAAATGTCAATGCCATTACTCCTCCTATAACATTTTATATCCATGTAAGTTCATTCAGTTCATCACTATTTATTCATTTATGTGTCAGTGAGGAAATGATCAATAATGTTGTATTGATTATATGGTAAATGAATATAACTTGCTTATCTTATAAGTGCTATAGAGGCAGCTATTTTTTACTCTCCCAGTAGTTCATCTATGTTTTTGTGTCTTGTGTGCTCTTCCTGCTCTCTTAGATGTTGATGAGTGTGCCTTAGGAAAAGACCAGTGCAGTGATTTTGCTGAGTGTGTGAACACCGTTGGGAGTTACCTGTGCAACTGTCTGCATGGCTTTGAGGGAGATGGATACAACTGCACAGGTTAGTCCGCACCTTGCTGGTTTTAAGCAGTACTTCATGTATGAGCGAGTGTGTTTTTTTTCTCTACGGATCCACTTTCTAGTGTCTCTTTTAGAAGTTCACTGTGGGGAGCCTGTTTCCTTGACACTCTCCCCTTTTGGATGACTTGTAGACATTGATGAGTGCCCAAGTCAAAATGGAGGATGCCACCCCGATGCCATCTGCACAAACACGCCAGGATCCTTCCAGTGTGCCTGCCCACTAGGAATGATCGGGGACGGCTTTGAGTGCCAGGATGTGGATGAATGCGACCACAATGCCACCCTCCCACACAACTGCAGCCATCTTGCCCAGTGTCAAAACACTAAGGGGTCTTACAGCTGCCTGTGCCAAGATGGGTACATGGGGGACGGACTAACCTGCAACGATGTGGACGAGTGTCTGCTGCCCTCTGCCTGTGAGGCAAACATGACCTGTGACAACACGCCAGGCACGTACATCTGCACCTGCGTCCCCAGGTTCATCTACGACTCGGGCACCTGTGTGAGTGCGGAGGATTGTCTGAACGCCAGCGTGGTGTGTCACGCTCACGCCGAGTGTGTGAGCGTGTTGAGCTCCAACTACTGCAGGTGTGCGGACGGGTTTGTGGGGACCGGGACTGAGTGTGGAGATGTGGATGAGTGCCGTCACATGGAGGATGAGGAAGAGGAGAGGCCGTGTCCGGAATTTTCCTCCTGCTTCAACACGGTGGGGTCATTCCACTGCCACTGCTGGGAGGGTTATAACAACACTGGAACCCACTGCGTGGATATAGATGAATGTGAGGCAGGGAATGTCACCTGTCCCGACAATAGCATCTGCGTAAATGTAGGAGGTGGCTATCAGTGTCTGTGTGACAATGGCTTCCAAGCCAATGGCTCACTGTGTGAGGACATAGATGAGTGCTCGTCTAGCTTGGCGCCATGCCCAAATGTCTCAGATTGCCATAATGTCCACGGGTCGTTTTTCTGCGACTGCTGGGAGGGTTACGTGGGAAATGACACTGGCTGCGAGGACGTCGACGAATGCCTCGATGACAGCGCGTGCCAGGATCACAGCATCTGTGCCAACATGGCAGGTGGCTTCAACTGTACCTGCAACCAGGGGTTCGCCCTCAACGGGAGCGAGTGTGTGGACCTCGACGAGTGTGTCCTCTTCAACCAGCTGTGCGCTAACGGCACCTGTCTCAACAGCCTGGGCTCGTTCTACTGCAAGTGTGACGAAGGGTTTTGGAGTAACGCTACTGAGTGTGTGGACGTGGATGAGTGCGCAGAGGCTTATGGGAATTTCTCCGAATGCCAGGCAAATGCTACCTGTGCCAACTTCCCAGGCTCCTACAAGTGTGTCTGTGACCCAGGCTTCTATCTCAATGGCACTGACTGTATGGATGTGGATGAGTGTGGCCAGTTAGAAGAGAGTCCCTGTGTGGATAACGCCGACTGCATCAACACTGTTGGGTCGTTCCTGTGTCCTTGCATGTTAGGTTACTCACTTAATGGGTCAAACTGCATGGATATAGACGAGTGCCTGGCGAACAACACGTGTCGCCCTGATCAGTTGTGCTTTAACAAGCCCGGAACATTCCGTTGCGCGTGTCCGGAAGGGTTCCACGAGGAGGACGGAGCGTGTGTTGATACAGACGAGTGCAGAAGTGATGGGGCGTGCCACACGTTGGCGCGCTGTTGGAACTGGCCGGGGTCGTTCTCGTGCCACTGTCCACCGGGTTACACGGGCAACGGCACCTGGTGCCAGGACGTGGACGAGTGTTCCTCGGGCACCGGCCCGTGCCACCGTCATGCCCGCTGCCAGAACACCCCGGGCTCGTACCTGTGCCAGTGCCCGCCAGGGTTCCTATCGGCCAGGTCGCTGTGCGTAGACCTTGACGAATGCCAGCTCAACAGGGGAGGGTGCCACTCTCAGGCACAATGCCAGAACTCGGTTGGCAGTTTCCGGTGTGTGTGTGGCAGAGGTTGGACTGCCACAGAGTGGCAAGGACGTGGGCACAGAGGCTGTGCTGATGTGGATGAGTGCCTGAACCCGGCAGCCTGTCCTGGGCAGAGCGTCTGCGCCAACTCCCCAGGGTCATTCACCTGTAAATGCCACACTAATGATAGTGTCTGTCAGCAGCTGGCATCACAGGGTGGGCACACACAACCCAGTTACTATCTCTCTCTTTCTGTCTCCCTCTCTCTCCAACTTAGACATGTGCCACTATCTGATTCTGATGCTATAATGAAATATCTCAAAGTTAAATATGACTGTGCTGTGGTATAATAGCTCTTACTGTGGGAACAGAGTGAACAATGTTTTTGGAAACATGTGTAAAACTGATATCTGGCTCATGCCTGCACTCTTTCTTTCTCTCTCTGTTTGCTTGTTCTTATCAGTGTATGATAGTAATGTTTGGTGTGTGTTCCATATTTACTTAAGCAATATAACATGAGTGGGAGTGAGGTTGTTTGTGGTTATCCTCACGGCAATGGTTCGGCCACAGGCATGAATACACCCATGGTATATTGTGGGATATCCTCACCCCTAGTGACATGTAGAATGCGTCCAATCAGAAATTGCTGGTTCGACCGGACCTAACTGTTGTATAAAGTATGTGTACTGTATATGGTTCACTACGCTTACACGTACATGCTAGTGCACATATTTTTTGATGCAGTCATGTTATATATTTCACATGGAGAAATCTATATATGTTTATATAGATTTCTCCTTGTGCAATACTTTTTCCTCCTATGTAATAAATCTACATCTGTCTTATGTAATAATCTACATCTGTCCTCACCTGTTTACTAAAGATGTGTCCTTGTGTACTAAAGATGTGTCCTTGTTTCTGCAGAGAGTGATTTGTACCCCTTTGGAGAGGACATGGGAGACAGTGGTGTGCCCTTCACTTCAGCTGATGGCAACTCTCCCTACATCAGTCCCCCTATGGGCTTCCCCTTCATGGGCAAACTCTATGACCGTCTCTATGTGAGTAGCCCAGTGGCAGGATGCCTGACTATAGTGGACTCTATGGGGACATTTCATTTTATTTATACTGTAAAGATTAAGTGTGTTAGTTAGATTTTTAAAATGGAAAAATACTTGAAATTAGTGTTAGTTAAGTAGGTCACACCCCCAAAAAAGTAATGAAAGAATATTTTGGGGGATTTTCCAGCTCTATTAAGCTATAATAACGCAAATCTTTTTTTTTTTTTTGTTTTTTTATCAACCCCCCCATTTTGAATTTACACACGTCCAAATGGTTGAGCTTACCTAAAAGGGGTGTGATTATTCAGCAGTAGAATATGTTATAGACTGATCTATGTTGTGTAGGACTGAGGACTTCTTTCAAACCAAATCTTTTCAGTATCTGAATTAATAATTACTTCAAGTCCAAGTAGACTGACTGCAAATCAACTGTTTTTGCCACTCTCATTGGAATATATAGGATGTATCACTGTGGACATATAAAATAATCCGATATAAAACTTATAAAAAATGTATATATGCTTATTTTGGCCAAGCACCATATTGCAAAGTAAACTTCATTGCTTTTTCACCAAAGTTATGTACTATACACTCCTGGTTAACACCATACTAATGGCGATCCTATTGCAATCTGCTGGTGCACCATACTAATGGTGATCCTATTGCAATCTGCTGGTGCACCATACTAATGGTGATCCTATTGCAATCTGCTGGTGCATACCTTTATGCCCAGTCACCAAAAGACAGACCAAAATTTGAATTGTCAGTGGCTGAACATGTGCATGACATTTACATGTGTAAATATCTAAACATGTCTAAGCCATTTCAGAAACCAGGATAAGTGAAAATGAGTATGTTTATGACTATGAAAATATGTACTTCTGTGGAAACAAGAATCACCCCAATAGAAAACCATTACAATACTGGATATTGCCTATCCTCCCTTTTAAGTGCCTCAGTGGACTTTCTTAGGGGGTGGGGGGTATTTTTTGGACCATATGTACCCAACCATGGAGTTTAATCACCAATTTCTATCCATTTTTAATATTTGAAATAGCAGCCCATTCATGGCCATTCATTTCCATATATAGCCCTGTATGGTCATCTCACCATTTGAGCATGTTTTCAAAAAATTATTAAGTAATGAAAATATGTCTATTTTTCAATACAAATGAATGTATGTGTTCGATGGCCTCTTTTAACAGTATGAAACAGGAAAAACTGCCATGCTTTGAAAACATGGTAAAATGTATTAAAAGTATGATGACTGGATTTATTAAATTCCACGACTTGAAATTATACATACTACAATGGTATGGTCTTAAAAAATATAGAGATATCCAGCATTTTTTGGGGTTTGATATGTAGGATCTGAGTAGTAGAGATGGATACAGGGTGGTTTGGTTTTTATCAGAACATGATGGGTTAACAGGTGCTCTACCAGAAAGTTGAGCTGACCTACAAAGGGTTAATGAGCATTTGTCTGCTTTTTCAGTTCATGTTCATCTTCAGTTGATACTTCATGTTTGATTCATAATTCATGTTTGTACAGTTTTCTGACAATGGCCTCATCCAGCTGCAGTCAGTAACAGAGAACCAGCAGCTTCTGTTTCCTGCTCCCCCTCCCCAGGGCTTTAATGGAAGTGAGGGGGTGGCCCTGCTAGCAGTCTTCTGGGATGACGCTGACCTCACACTGGGAAAAGGAAAGCTCCAGTACCAGGTAAGCAGCCAGAGAAACACAGCTTAAAATGAAGTTTTCTGGGAACTGGACAATTCCTCAGAACGTTTCAGTATGTCACAGGATTCTTGAGTAAGACAGCCATACCGACATGCCAAAACAAGTTAAAACAAGCTAAAAGTGTTCACTGATTAAACTAGGTGTTTTCCTCAGAAACAATGCCTTCAGGAATATTTTTTAAAACAAACATCTCTCCTGCACAAACTTTAGTGTTCATACAGTCTTCCAAAGCCTACTCATAA
Source organism: Tenualosa ilisha (assembly GCA_015244755.2). Classification (NCBI taxonomy): domain Eukaryota; kingdom Metazoa; phylum Chordata; class Actinopteri; order Clupeiformes; family Clupeidae; genus Tenualosa; species Tenualosa ilisha. Next base: position 2,385,456 of record PYXC01000133.1, on the reverse strand, counting down.
CTGTATGGTTGTATGAAAGGCTTTTTTGCTCCAAAACCATTTCACCCTGAGAAGAATGTATGTTGGTTACTCAGTCTTTCATTCTGTCTGTCTGTTTGTCTGTCCCCTCCTTTCTTAGGAGTATCGCAAGATGAACCACTCAGATATTTACTCTCAGATAGTGTTCAGCCGCACAGCAGAGCGCGTCAGCCAGTTTGAGTCTCAGCATGGAAAGCCTCCCTACAGCCCTGCCTGGATCCTCAAAGTCACATGGGACCACGTGCTGCCAGTCTCCTACCAGAAGGTTAACCTCTCTGAGGTCAGAGTATGGCTAGTTCTCTCAAAGTCTGGGGTGGGGATTATGTCCAGACACCAAAGACACCAAAGCTATGGGTTCATTACCCAAATGGCTGATGGGATCGTTCTTTCCTAGATGGACTGATTGGTCCTTGATATCCATCTCTGTCATGTCTGATAAATACTATGTCTGAATCCCAGTGTATCCCTAAGCCCTGAACCCTCAAACACTTTAAACTGGCATGAATATGAAAGTTAATTAATATTAAGTCAGGGCTTCGGGCTTAGAAGGAAAATTGGCATTCAGCTTGTCAGCTGAAAAAAAAAAATCCCTCCCGGTCCAATTTGCAAGACATTTTAAAACAAAAAAAAAACTTTATTTACAAGACAGTGCCACTCACATGCTCTTAATTCTGAAGAACACATACTCTACACACCATGAGTGGCTGCCAGTTGCTTGTGACTTTCACAGCTGGCCAGCAGAATGTGGCTAGAGATCATTCAAGCATAGCTGTAACCCAACACAGATCCAATATGCTGAGCAAAAGTAAGATGAGGGGTAGTGGCTATAGACTAGGTTGATTTTCGGATACGTGACACCCTTGGGCATTTTTGTGTAAAAGTTGTCCAACAGTCTTTTCTAAAGGTATTTTCTGTGCTAAATCCATGTCTTTTGTTAGTCACGTCTTTTGTGAAATGTTCATGTCAAGTTACTGGGATTGAGCTCAGCAATGATGGGAGGAGGATGATGACTGCTACAGGGCCAGTGTATGCGGTAGGGTGTAAAGGGAAAAGCAAACAAAACCCAAAGCAAACAAAAGCATAGGTCTATTAAGCAAAGCCTGATCTACCTAACAATTGATCAATAACCTGCAGCTAAGTAGGCCATGTATTTAAAGAGGAATTTTTTATCTTGCCATACTTTTGGAACCGAAAAGCATGTGATTGTGAGAGTTTTGGCTTTTAGCATTTACTCGTCATGCAGGTCATGTTTTAATTATTATTCAGCCAGTATTACTTAATAAGGTAATTTTAGGTCTATGTGTGTGTTTATTTCCTTTATCTGTTCAGAGATAATCTTAGTGATGTAGCACATTACAATGATATGAGTTGGTCATTTTTCATCTGTCTCTATTAACAGTTACAACCAACATTTCTGGGGATATATTTAGCATATATTTAGCATAAAACATAGAGTAATTTCCCGACCTCTCATAGAGAAAGCTTACAAATATATATACATACGTACTGATGACAATAAATTCACCCTTTTTCTCATGAAAATGTCACAGGGTGTCAAGGGGGTTTAGGCCATTCACACAAGTTGTTATACTGGATTCTGTTACACATTTTGGTTGGATTTAATCATTGTGTGTACCCTGTGAAGTGACAGTCCCTATGTTTCAAGATGAAACTTGAAGGCAAAATGTATACAGTTTCTGATGACTTATTTCTACCAGATGACAAGTGAAATGTGAAACGGCATGAAAGGGTCTGATGGTATGACAAGCCAGACTATTACATCAAAATGTGTAGTCTGGCCATGACTGATAGACCAGATTCTCCACCTACAAGTAATTCCTGTAGACCCAGCTCTTCCAAGAATATGTCCTGGCTAAAAATGTCTGAATTTCAGGAATGCACTTATAATGCACCTCCCACTCTCTCTGTACACTGCACTTTTATTAAACTCCTGCATTTTCATCTCAAAATTCTGCAGCTTTCATGTTAGCAATATGCACTCTTAGTTTTTAATTGTGCTGTAGTTTGAATGTTTGTCCTCTTTGTAAGTTTGTAAGTGCAAATGTGCTCTATGCTGAGTTGCACACACAAGCTACAGCTTGGCAAAGTGCAAAAATGGATTCAGCACAAAAAATACCTTTAAAAATGTTTGTTTGGCAACTTTTACTCAAAAATGCCTGTGGCGCATATGCACATTTTTGTGATTTTAACCTGGTCTGTTAGGATGTAGTCCTCTTTGTCCTGGTCTTGGTGTGTGTGTGTGTGTGTGTGTGTGAGAGAGAGAGAGAGAGAGAGAGAGAGAGAGAAAGAGTATAAATTTACACTATTTCATATATATTATAAATGAACAAAAAGTGCAGTGTATCATATGAAGTGAAGTATGTGCCTTAAAGTAATTAAAACAAATAAATAAATAAATAAATAAATAAATAAACACTGCAGCCCCACTTATGTGGGTTTGTTGCGTCTTAGCATATTTATCAATTCAGACGGCTTAGAAAGCAAAGAAAAAACACACTGAGACAAAATCACCAGCATAACCAAATACAAACATACACGTTACAGTGTTTGTAGACTGCGCTAACTTAAACTAATGTAAGCCTATTTTGTCTCTGTCCATAGACCAACACATTCCAGTGTATTCTCACTACTGATGGAGAGCGCTCCTTCGGCCTACTTAACTATGGGGACATGTTGTGGGGTCCAGGCCAGCGGATCCACCACAGCGCCCTGATTGGCTACACAGATGGAGCTGGTCATTTCCATAACGAGACAACCTCTCCCCCAGACAACCTGTTTGGACCCGGTGGTCGCTACCGGCCCCAGGATGTGCCTTGGAACACTGGTCGCTTAGGCCAGCTGGTCTATGACCTAACTGGGCCCGTTGCAACCACAGACGACCCACGGCGGAAATGCCAGATGTGGGCGCTTAGGGAACCGGAGCCAGTGGAGTGGGCCATGGGTGTGGCTCCATGTCCATGCACTCGCACCCAGGCCCTAGAGGACCTGGCCTTTGGGCCGGAGACTCTGCCCAGGGGGCAGGAGACACTGGTCGGGGAGATGAGAGGCCTGCGCTGGGGGGGTCCTGGAGGTCAAGTGTTTGAGTCCGTTTTGTCCAACCGGCACGGTGCAGGGAAGAGGTGCGTGTATGACCCACAGGGCCCTCTGCTGGCTGGATACAGTGAGCGCTACTTCAGCAACAGCAAGACCCAGCAGCATATAGGTAACACTCAAGATAGTTAGCTTATATTCATTGTGTAATTTATATAAAGCTACACCAAGATTGATGTATTTGTGTTTTCGTGTAGATATTGACTAGCAACTATTCTAAAGTCGTTTAATGTGCCAAAATCATTCCCTGGCTCCTGGAGTGTGTGAGAGTGTGTTACACAGGAGAAGACTGTGCACAATAAGCAATTTCAGAGCCGTAGACAGATACACAGCTCTGAGCAATTTTGTATTATACTCCCCCCTAGTGGATACATGTAGTACAGCTTTCCTTTGACGTACTTTTCCGAGGTTTGCAGTCCTGTAGAGTTATCCTAAGCCCAAGAGTTATTCTAATGACCTCTGACTTTTCTGTCAGATGCTGACCTGCTTCCCTTCCAGTGGTGCTGTATGCTCTCATCTCTTTGTCACCTGTACCTGAGGAAGAGGCCTCTCGATCGCTGTCAAGGTTACGGATGGATGGGCTCTGGCAATGATGATAACAACAGTGATAACTTCAAAACAAACAATGCTAGCATACTGACCAATAAAGCAATGCCTGGAATAGGTGAGATGTCAGCAGAGCTGGATTATTTCATTATTATCATTATTATCATTGTTATTATCAACAGAGTAGCCCATGGATGTTTGCATGTGCTACTTGGGTGCATGCTTGTTTGTGTGTGTGTGTGTGTGTTTGTGTGTTCATACATGTTCATATTGCAGATGAGTGTCTGTGTGTGAATGCATTGTTGTTGTTGTTGTCCTCAAACAGTTTCTTTAACCCTGCGGAATTCCTATTTATGCATGTGAACGGAAGGTTATGTTCACACACATATTTGACATAAAGTAGATTTATTAAGTCACACCGTGACTCTCACTCTCTACTCTCCCGATCTCTCTGTCAGCCTATTCCTGTTTTTCCTTTCTTTTCTAGACTCACACTATGTAGCTGGCTAGATAGTAAAGTCTCTTAAACTAAGTCCAGTGACTACAGTGTCTCTCTGGTGTCCAGGCATGGCCTATGGCAGCCTCCACTTCCTCACCTTTGATGGCTCCAAGTACAGTTTCAAGGCTCTGGGGGTGTTTGTGATTGTGCGCCTGTCCTCCAGCTCCGGTTCCAACATCTTCACCCTTCAGGGGGCCACAGACATGCTGCACACCCACGGAGAGGTCCGACAGGTGCCTGCACTGGCACGCCTGGCAGCCTTCCACCAGGGTGCTGGCAAGGTAAGGGCTCTTTGTGGGTGTGTCCCAGAGAGAGAGACCTGTATTTGTGTTCCTCATGCTCAATAGTTGCTGCATTGTTAAAATATTTTATCCTTTATAATCTAAATTTTAAAGATTGGGGTCACTGCTGTTGATTGCAGTGTAAATCACTGCAATCGGTTGTACATGCTTTGATAATGCCAAATTTGTATAGTGGAATTCTGTTTTCTAAAGGTGGAATGGATGCGCTCAGAGACTGGGAGTGGACTCCAGATCCTGATTAATGATGTCAATATTCCTGTTTCTGTCGGTGAGAAATGATATGGAAACACAGAAACATCCAAACAGTCACATCCGACACACCCCAAAAATTCCCTTTTTCTGGAACAGATTCATCAAACACACACACAGGTACCAAGAACCTCCAGCACTGTCCCGTCCCTGTTTCACACTTTCTCACTGGCACCCTCTGGTGTCTTGGCAGGTGTGTTGCACTCTGAGGAGCGTTTTGTGGTGCGCTGCCTGTCGCTGAGCCACTGTGCGGTGGTGTACGCGGGCGGGCTGCACGTGGCCGTGTGGAGTGGGAGCGCTGGGAGGCTGTCCGCCCTGGTGGAGGTGCCTCAGGGCTTCTTCAACCGCACCGTGGGCCTGCTGGGCCTCTGGAGCTCCCACAGCTCTGATGACTTCCTCATGTCCAACGGCAAGCTGATGCCCTCGCCCAACGGCAACCCACCAGCCGAGAGCCAGCTGCATGAGTTTGGCATGTCCTGTGAGTGTGTCACAGATACACGCCTGGCACTCATGCAAAAACTCAAATGCAATGTACACTCCTGCACAGATGATTGCACACACCAACCCACCCACCCCCACACACACACACACACACACACACACACACACACACAGACACACACACACACATACACACACATACACACACAGATGTACACAGACCCACAAGCACACAGTATAGTATACACTATAGTGCACCTAGAATAACCTGTATAGCACAGTAGCATAAACAGGCTCTCTCATGTATGTGCAGTACCTCTGCTACATGTGTCCATCTTGGAATCTCTATGAATATATGTGTAATGTATACACTGGGATCTTGTGAGTTTATGTGTGTGTGTGTGTCCCTGTTCCACAGGGGCTGTTCCATCCCCTGAGAGCCTGTTCCCCTCCCTGCTGCCCCCCCCAGAGGGCTTTGTGGCGGCCTCCTCTGATGAGGTGCTGTCTGTGAGCCCAGCTGTGTTGGAGAGCCAGATGCAGGCTTGCCAAGGTAGTCGGGAGTGTGTCCATGACAGCCTGGCCTCCAATAACATACAACTGGGCCAGGAGACCCTGCAGGCCCAGCAGAGATACAAGAACCTCTCTCTGATTCTCGGTAAGCACATGTGGTCTGGGGACGGCCTATACAACCATGTCCAGCAATGTATGGTGAACTAAACTATACTGGGCCTTTGCATACAATATGCACTCACTTTACATCAGTATTTTATCAAAGTAAACTGAGGACTGAGAAACTGGAGATGGACACAAGCAAATTGTGATTAAATGCCTTCTGTTCACAACTCTTTTCCTCTCTCCTCCATGTCATTCGTCTCCCTTTCTAGTTCTCTTCATCCCTCTGTTGCCCTCATTCATTCATCCATCCATCCATCCATCCATTCATTAATTTGTTTGGTCATGTCTCCCCCTTTCCTACCTTCTCTCTCTCTCTCTCTATTCTCTCACCTTTGACAGCGAACATGCCTCCCATCGTGACAGAGCCCACGGTGATCCAGTGTAGGGTGAATGAGACGGTGCGGGTACAGATCAGGGCTCAGGACCCTAACCACGACCCCTTCAGCTTCTCCCTGCTCCATCCCCGACCTCCACAGGCCACCATCAGCAGTGGTCAGTCTCTATAGTAACCACTCACCAGGGACTTCACTTGTGTCTGCCACCAGCCACTTGCTCAATAGATTTCTTCAGTAGTAAAGTGTAACCTTGCTGAGAATATTCTAAAAATGGGGTGGTGGTAGCGTAGTGGTTAAGGAACCTGGCTAGCGTGTAAGTAGCCTGAAAAGTTGTGGGTTCGAATCCCGGCTGCCACTGTTGTGCCCTTGAGCAAGGCACTTAACCCTAAGTTGCTCTAGGGGAGACTGGCCCAGAACAATTGAGAGTTGATGAGTTGTAAGTCGCTTTGGATAAAAGCGTCTGCTAAATGTAAATGTAAAAAAAGGGTATTGATAAAGGCCTGCAGAACCGCTACAGATGTCAACTTCATAGTAAGGAACCCTTGGTTAGCCCACATTCAGCACCTCTGCTCAGGACACTGATGCTTTCTTTCCTCTGTACCCAAATCTTTAAAAGTTTAATTTAGTTGCTGAGTTCTAAATGGTTAAAAATAAAACTTCAGTGCACAACCACAGAAAAAACAGCACGCCAGTGATGTTTTAAACAGGACAATATTAATCAAATTTAAGAGGTCTGTTCTCTTGTATGTCCCCTTTGGCCTAGCATGCATATGTATATCCTTTAAATCTTGGCTAGCCCTCTTGAGATTATATTTTACATTTTTTCATTACCACATCCCGATCATAATCTCAGTTGCGGCAATGGCAGCAGGCCACATAAGGGGCAGGGGTCGGTAGTTCAAACTCCATGACCTCAGGCAAAAATACATTCAGGTTTTATGGGTCAGGAAAAGTCATTTAATGCATGAAAATCATCTAGCTTTTGCTAAATCAGTAAAACATTTTCCCTTGGCTTTTGGACAAAACAGGTTCAAGAAAAGGTCCAGGCCTCTTATGTGCCATCGTTGACATAGAAAGCAAAGTATACATTCATAATCTCTGAATTGCTGACTGCATTTTCTCTAAGTGTCTCAGGATTAACAAAGGGACAGCTTTGCCTCTTGGTAAGGCTTTTCTGAGAAACAGGGAATGTTTTTTTTATTACTATTAAGTATCAGTAGCCTAAAGATAAAATATGAAAAATATGTGTAATTCAGTAGTTAAAATGTACATTAACATTAAGTGGTGTATATACATATATAACATTTATATTTATGTGGTTACTACCAATATCTAAAAAACAGCCATTCCCCCTCTGCTTCCAGAGGAGTGTGTTTGTACCAACATGTTTAGGTGCGTGTGCGTGTGTGTGTTTGTGTGACACACTGTAGGTGATGGTGTGCTGGTGTGGACGGCCATGAGCGTGCAGCCGGTGCGTCTGACGGTGCTGGTCAGTGACCACCTGTCCAGCTCCCTGCTGGTGCCCATGCTGCAGGTGTGTGCCTGCCTCAACGGAGGCACGTGCCAGTACAGCAGCATCGCAGAGAACCACCTGCAGGGCAAGTTCCAGGTATGCACACCTACACACACACACACACACACACACACACAAACTACCCAGAATATCTAGTAGCGATATATCCTGATTTGTTATGTCTGTATGTTTGTTGTATATGATCACTGTGTACATCCTAGTTAACTATGTGCACTATGTGTGTGTGTTCCTGCTCCACTGTGTGTAATCAAACTGTTTTCCTTGAGGTCCTCTGGCTTTCCCTTAAGGGTCTGCAGTTAGAAAATATCCAGTTGTGGTTTCTGCAGCCTCTACTCTCCTTACTTGTGTGCTTGTCTCTCACATGAACACACGCTCTCCTGTCTCCTGTGCTGTACTGCCCCCTGTAGGTGGTGGGCTGCCTCTGTCCCCCGGGCTTCAGCGGGCCCCTGTGTGGGAACAGCACAGACGTGTGTCGGGGCCGGCCCTGCTTCCCCGGTGTGGCGTGCTCCAGCCCCCGCCGCTCCAACTCCTTCTCCTGCGCCGCCTGCCCCCAACCCACCGTCAGCAGTGGCACACCCGGATACAAGTGCTTTGAGAACGGTGAGCGAGAAGTTACCATCACTGGCTTGCGAGGGAAACGCTGTGTAAGATTCCGAGGCGAGCGATTCAGTGGGTCGAGTGGAAACCTGAACCCTTGTCAGTTAAAACACCAGGTGTCCAGTGGTTTAAAAGGGACAAGGGACAGTTTCAGAGGGGACCATGGAGGATACATACTACTTTTATTGCTGCAAACTATTCCAGGATGTTATGGTGTACTTTATGAGGGAGTTTAGTTGTCTCGCTATATTTCACATTTTTGTACTTATTTATTATTATTATTTTGTACTGTGATTATATGATGACTATGCTCTTCTTCATTTGCCTCCCACAGATTTCTGTCTGCCCCCCTTCCCCTTCCCCTGTCACCCCATGGCTGACTGCTTCAGCACGGGTTATAACTACACCTGTGTGTGTAAACCAGGCTTCACTGGGAATGGACAAGAGTGCACAGGTATGTCCAAATTAAAGTCAAACACACACAGAGAAACACACACACACACACACACACACTGATGCATGTGCTCTCTCTCAGATATAAATGAATGTCTGGACCCTGCCACTTGTCCCAATGCAAAGTTTGAGTGTGTGAACACCCCAGGCTCAGTGCGATGCTCCTGCCGCTACCAGAGCACTGAGCAGAGAGACGGCTGTGGTGAGTAAGAGCCACTTATGCTGATGCCCAGCCGTGTACTGCCACTTGGGTTTGGTTTGCCTTTGTATTGTGTTTGTTCTGTTGTTCTGTTTCTTGGATTATGACTTGAATGGCCTAACATTTAGATTTTGAAAATATATTTTGTGTGTGTGTGTGTGTGTGTGTTTGTGCACTTTATAACAGGCGACTCAGCAAATCCTACAGGTAAATCCTGTTTTTTTATTTGTGGCCTATTGGTTGATTAACGAGTAACAAAGTCAGAGCAGAATGCTTTTTTGGTGTTGGTGTTCAACTGGTTTTGTGTTTATTAGGGTGGAATGTGTTCAATGTCTCCATGAGCTGGGGCAATAGACAGGTTGGACAAGAGGGCCTAACTCAGGTGAGCATCTGCTGGCAGCTAAAGTGGAGCCAGCAAATATGCCTTATGGCCTGGGTTGGATCCCTTAATGTGGGGCCCATAGGTGCCTCTAATTTCATGCCATGTGGGGCCACTGTGGGACCTCTCAGAGTGTGGAGTAAGTGTGCACTGTCCACAGTAAGCAGGGTAGGGCCCCTAATGGGTCTTCAGCATGCAAAACTCCAATGGGCCCCTACTTGGCTTAACCCCAAAGTCCACAGTTGGTTACCCACATAAAACCCTCATGTGGATCCAGAAGGGTCAATCTTGCCTGACCTATGTGGACTTACTGTCAGAACACCCTCATAGGGGCCCTATAGTGCTGAAGTACTACGGGGCCCACAGGATTAGTGTGGGTTTGCCCTGCCTACACTGCCCCACAGTAAACCCACAGTGGGCTCACATTGGCATATTTGCTGGAGAGATACATCCGTTAACCAGTGCATCATCCTAGGCAATCTGCTTTTGTGGACAATAATGAAGTGCTATCTGAGTTCTAAGGAAGGTTCTCTAAATATGGAAGAGCTCTATTGAGGGGTCTCACTATGTGAAGCTTCTGAAGAGAGTTCGAACTAAGGATTTTCACAAGGGTGCTGTGTGAGCATTGTAACCATTGCTCCTGTTGCTTTTAAGCTGGAGCGGATCCTCTCCATGGGCTTCCAGAACAAATTCTACAATGCCAGCATGAAGCAGGACAACCCAGTGCCTCCAAGTGGACCCAGTGAGTACCGCATCAACATGTCCAGTGACACCCCCCACTGGTACGTCCAGGACTACCTGAGCCGGGTCAGCGGCTACTACGGCATCACATTGTCCAACGTAGGAGGTGAGGAGTATTTTTGTGTCAAGGATGCTCAATGAATTTCTGTTAAGGAGGAGGTCTACATTTTCTGTGTGCTGCTGTGTCAAGAGGTTTGTGTGCTATAGCTCAACTAAACAACATGTCCTCATGAGCTCATACACACTGGACCTGGAAGCTCTCTTGTCCCTCTGGCCCCTGTGCTAATCCTTGGCCCACTGTTTCTGTATTCCATCTCTCTCTCTCCCTCTCCCTCTCTCCCTCTCTCCTCTATCTTTGTTTCTCTCTTTCCCTTTTTCTCTTTCAACCGCCTAAGTGCTACTCGGACGCAATAAACAAACCAAGGCAGCAATGCCTCAAAGGATTGAGCTCAACCTTTAGCTCAAACAAATATAAACACATACACACACACATACATACATGCACACACACACATACACACACACACACACACACTGTTTTGACGCTCTTCTCTGCTTGCCCCCAGACTTGGATGAGTGCAAGGCCAAAGAGGCGGTGTGTGTGCCCCCGGCGGTCTGTTCCAACACCTACGGAGGCTACAGGTGTGTGTGCAACGGCACTGACATGGAGGAGGCCCAGTCCTGTGTGTTAGGTGAGTGTCCTGACATCCTACCACCCTCGCAGGCACATTACTCATCCTCCGCTGGTTATATCAAAATACTGTAAGATCTTAGAGCAAGTGTATCCATTTATACTTAGTGTCTGCAGTGTGTCTTTTGCTGGTGAATACTAAAGTATTTTATGAAATGTTTTAAAAATACAGCCGTTTAGTTTTGCAACACTGTGATATGCGATTTTCAGTAAAAAATGTTTTTTATAGGCTGCTGTTTTTTCTGTAATCTCCAGCTCTAGTAAACATGTCTGATTCTAGTCAGACAGAAAGGCTCCCTGAGGCGTGTCAGGTCCTGTTGACCCACTGATGTCTCCATGCTGATAAAAGCCTTTTACACCAGCCGCAGAGGCTCAGAGATTTTATCATTGTGTTTAATCGCAGTCTTATCTTATTATCAGAAGATGAGACAGGGTGAGGGATGACAGCTTGGGTCTCTGCTGAAATTATTTTTTTTCTGTCTCCGTGATATCTTAAGTGCACAGGCTCCTGCGCTGAAAGCATTTTTCTCTCCTTGTCCTCTTTCAGCTGTGCTGTGTGTAATGTCAGAAGAATGTCAGATTTGGCTGTCCTGGTGTGGCCTTGCCCCCCATCCTCTCTCTCTCTTTCTCCCTTTGCTTTTCTTTATGTAATCTTTTCCAATCTCACTCTTTCTCTCTCTTTCTTTCTTTCTCTCTCTTTCTCTCTCTCTCATCTTCTTTCTCCATTCATTTCTCCCCATCACCTCATTCTCCCCCCTCCCCCACTCTCTGATTTCCTCCAGAGCGGGACAGTGTGAATCGGACAGGCACGGCGGGGGCGGTGTCCATGGATGAGCAGAAGGCCCTGATCCTGGGCCTAGTACTGGGCATTGGCATCCCCCTACTGCTTCTCCTGCTGCTGGCCGCTCTGGCCTGCTTCTGCTGCTCACGCAAGAAGGCCGTCAGCGGAGAGTAAGCCTCAGCACTCCTCATCAATCTCAGCAGTAATAACACGACACAAGCAGGAAATGATTGTGTGAGGGGTACAGGGGATGGCATGCACATGACACAAACAAAACACAAGAAAGACTTTCTATGATAAGTCATGGAAGTAACACCTGTAAGCCTGCAAAGTGTCACAGGTAGCTGATTTTATTATGTTTTCTATTGATTATCTAGGCGTGTATCTCTATAGGTGCTCTCACAGTTCTGGGGGGATGGGGGTGCTCTGCTGAGATTCTTTACACTCGACTGGTCGTGGATGTGGTGAGAAGGTCCTATGAATGACTCAGGACCACTGGTCTTGTTGCAAGTTGCAAAAACATGCCACACTGAAGCAGTCAACGTCAATGACATAAAGCAACTCTGTGAACAACTTACCGTGAGTCACAGACTGAGGCGTCACACAGAACAAAAGAATCTAGAGCCGAGTATCAGCTTGGGTTAGTGTGATGGCTGGCAGAATAAAAACCCTTCTACATTTGACATAATGAAGAGAACATGACCAGGGGTTAGCACACTAATACAGTGAAACCACCTTTAGTGAAGATCATGTTTCCAGCATGTGGTTGTTTTTTCATGATGAGAAAATGAAATACTTCACAAATGTATTAATTTATTCATATTCAATGTGTTATTAAGCATTACTTATTAACGCTGAAGAGGCATAGAGGCAGGAAGGCCACAGGAGTTAGTTTAGGGTTGAGAGGACCTTCACAGAAAAGCAGGGGTTATTAAATATGTATGAATGAAAAATTAAAGTGCTGTAGGGACCGCGGTTGATTGAGAAATTTAAATCATCTTCATCCAGATTTTAATTAAACTTACTTGTAGCAGGAGCGCGTTTGCCTGCTAAATAAAAGTAGTAGAAAGACAAACCTTTAAAACCAGCACATGCGATGGTTGTGATGTGCAAATGAAGTTCACAGTAAGATTTTTTCCTGCCCATGCAATCTTTCCACACAGCCTCATACGATTCAAGGCCTTGTGCTTTTCCAGGCGTGGAGCAGATATTTGAATACAGGAGCTTCTCTCTGTTAGCATAGAGCTCTGCTCTCTGAGAGGCTAGGCATAGTGAGTCATAGGGCCAGGTCTCAGTAAATGCTGAAGCTTTTGTACTGTGTCAATTCCGTTTTGAGAAAGCGGTTAGCATAAACACAGCCAGCCATGGAATCCATGTGCAGTAAGTATGTGCAGTAAGACCTGCTCTAGTGGCCTATAATATAAAACATCAGCATTGTAGCAGGCGGTCCATACACAACAATAAATGTGCGTCTGTGCTTGCTTACACACTCAACATGCAGCACTCAGCTGCATTGTTGTAACATAGTGCTGTCATGTTGATCAAATGTAGAATACACTGTTTGTTAGTGTTTGTCAGGTGGTGTTTGTGAATGTCGCCCCTGGGTGTGTGTGTTACACAGAGGTGGGTTTAATGGTAGCGGGCACATGACTGTCCTAAGGCCAGTGTGGATCCCACACCGGCCCAGCTGGTGTCTGGTGCTGTGTGTGTGCGTGGGGTGGGGGTGTCCACTCAGCTCCGCAGCACAGTGGGTCTAATCTGTAGATGACCAGCACAACGTGACTGAGTCTCAGAGGGCAGTAATCCCCAATGACCATCCGAAAGAGTTAAGAGAGGATGTGTGTCTGTGAGACGGCGTGTGTGTGAGTATCTGTGTGAATTTCTGTGTGTGTGTGTGTGCATCTGTGCATCTTGTGTGTGTGTGTGTGTGTGTGTGTGTGTGTGTGTACGCTTCCATCAGTGGAGCAAGAGCACATGTGATCTGTGAGTATAATGCTGTGGAGGGGTCAGGGTCACAGGAGGTCCTGTTGGGATTATGTTCTTATGCTGAAAAAAGGGGACAATTGTTTACTCCCCCTCTCATACACACACACACACACACACACACACACACACACACACACACAAAGACAACAACAACAGAGATATTTTGTGTGAGTGACAAAGATAAGTGAATGTAACATGCAGAAACACAGAAAATCTTTTGGTCTTATTATGGTATTTTTTTGTATCTCCCAATAACTTTTTTTTTTTATTTTGCTTTGCCAACATTCCATGTGATGGCTTTATAACCTTAGGTATGACAATTATGAAGAGAGTGAAACATAGCCTGACTCATAATTTCTCTCTTTCTCTCTCTCTCTCTCTCTCTCTCTCTCTCTGTGTGTGTTTGTGTGTAGCATCCCTCGTCTGCTGCCAGACTACCTGCAAGACCAGTTCACAGTGCCCTTTGACTACTCCAACCCAGCCCTGCACTATAAAAGCCACTGCAGCCCACGAGTACCGGATGGAATCACAAGCTACAGAGGCCAACGATAACAAACATGGGCTACACAAACACAAACACAAACACACATATACACACACACACACACACACACACACATATACACACACACAGTCTATTCTTACACTTGAGTGTTCTTCCTACACAAATATAATTGTCTTTGGATGTCAACTGTTCCCATTCTGATGCAAAGCTGTATGTCACTGAAGTCAGCAATTTGTTGGAGGTCTAATTTAACTTGTCAAGAGAGGCTGCTGAAAAGGGTTGAGTGGTGGTGATAATAAAGCTCCTATCCGCTGTGTGTTTATGTATTTTATGTCTCACAAGCAACTTGTGCAGCACTGGTGCTGCATGTCCCCCTCTGAACCTACCACAAGCCTGCAGTATATTTGGCACCCTTCCCCTTATCGTTATCATTCATGGCTTCCACATCTCTGTTCAACCGCATCAGTTTACGAGCAAGGGCTGCAGAGTGGGACATCTTTTACCCTCCCCATGCCACTCCACAGTGACATGAGCACTTGCGTTTAACAAGTGGGGCAGTGTGTTGACGCCATTTTGAGACAAGCCCAACAGATGTTGGAAACCCCTGTGCTGCTGCCCAGTAGTAAGCATTTCAACACTCTGCCACAGCCAGACAATAGGGGATTTTGTTTATTACAGTGATTCACTTTAATGTGAGGGAGGGACAGCTCAAGTCACACATACAGTGTAGGCTAGTCTATGTCCCTCTCTCTACAGCTCAGCACTGCATTCAGCCAATACATATAGCAGTTGGACTGAACTGGTTGTGAATAGGGAGGGTGCCAGGCTTTGTCCCAGTAGCAGCAGGCTACATATGCAAAAATATATTAATGTGTCAATATGTATAAATAGCATTTTTAATGTTAATTCCTATGTATGTATTCTGCAAATATCCATATAGTATATGTACCATTTTTTAATGTTTTTTGTTGTTTTTAAAAATTGCCAATTTCAGACAAATAGTCTACAGTATGTTAATTTCATGGATTCAATTCAACTCAACAACTTTAACTGGCATGACCATTCAGATATAAACAGTGTTGCACAAAGACACAAAGGCAGCCATCAAGAGAATTAAACAGAAATGAACAAAATAACACACACACACACAGATCTAAGTACGTCACAACCATTGTACACATGTACAAGAAAATTAAAATGAAATAAAGTAAAATAAACAGGAAAGTGTATACATGCATATATACATAATAAGTTGCTTTTCACTATTAAAACATATATATTTTGTTAACAAAACTACACATCACAGACATGGCAACAGTGGTATAAGCAGTGGAGGACATGGCGTCCATAAATCAGAAAGTAATGCCCTCCACTTTCACTTCATGTCATTACCACCTTGAATGTGCATTATTTTCTGATACAGGAACATGTGTCATCCATTATCCCTTACAGATTACAGTTTTCTATGGGGATATTTGGCAGACATAAAAAGCTCTGGCCATCTGTCCACAAATTACTGGCTGTGTATGTTGCCTATTCTGAATATGTCCATTTTCTACAAGCAATGAATAGATGAGGTCTGTAGAATGGGACATGTTGTGAGTATAACCGATTAAAAACACATTTGTATATTCTGCAATGTCATTTGTTTCCCCCATTAGGTGGTAATGATTTTTTTCTCCCCTCCAGAGAAGACAGTGGGCACAGATGTGTCACAGTATTGATACATGTCGTTAATCACTCTCTGGCCAATCAATACGTTGTCAATGGGCGCCTCAATGGAAATGTAGTCTCCAGGCAACAGTGTTCTCCGAGAGCTGAAGTAGTCTCATCAAGGCAGGATTTGGGGGATAACCTTTCAGACTGCTAATAATTACAGCAGGACCAGGACACCGACTATGTGTGACACGTGGTAACACTATTCAGACAGCCTGTGGCTTTAATTAGTCAACAGAGAGCAAGGGGTAACAACAAAACACAACGCACACACACATGCACACACACAACACAGCACACTGTATCACACATCAAGGATCATTAGGAGTAAGGTTGCCACAAAGCTTCTAGTTTAAGGGTAGAGACAAGTAGCAGACAGTCAGATGACCGGCAGTACCTCCTTACACCTGTGGGTGGCAACAGCATGACAGTGGGAGCTGTGTGTGTGCAGGTGTGTGTGAGAGAGAAAGGGAGCATGAGTGTGTGTGAGAGAGAGATGAGGAGAGGAAAAGGAAGAAGAGTGTTGTGAGGCGCAGGTTGGTTTGACAAAGAGCAAGTTAAAGAGAGAGAGAGCATGTGCATGTCTATATAAGTAAGTCTGTGTGTGTGTGTGTGTGTGTGTGTGTGTGTGTGTGTGTGTGTTAGTGTGTGTGTGTATTTGTGTGTGTGTCTGGGAGTGATCAATCAGCAGCGATGCGGGCAGACACCTGCTCTGCGGATCTCCGTGCGGAGTGGTCGTCCACCGCCGGGCACCGTGGTAACCTCTGCAAGATGAGATCATTCAAAGCCACTGCAGCCACTGCACTGCACTGCAGAGAGACAGGGGAGAGAGACAGAGAACGAGGGAGGAATGGAGGGAGAGAAATGGAAGATAAGGAAATGAAGGGGCAAAGAGAGAAACTGGCAGACTGTTGAGTAGTTTCTCTCACACACAGAAAAGGTCAAGAACAGGGAGCAGGGACATTTTTTTTATGTCCGCCACGTCCCTCTCTTTTCCTTCTCTCGTCCCGCTCCTCTTCTCTCACTCTCTCTTCTCCTCCTGGCAAGGGTTTTGTTTACCTTTCACTTCAGCTATCAACACCTCTCTGCCCCCCTGTGTGTGTATGTGTGTGTGTGTGTGTTTGCATGCACATTTGTATGTATGTCTGTGTCTGTGTGTGTATGTGTGTGTGCAGTCTTTGTGACAAACCCAGACATTAGACACAGCTTTCTGTCTCTCTCTCCCCTGGCTGTCTGACCTCATGGCCACTTCAGCCCCGCCGGCACAAACACCTTGAGCTTGTTTGCTCCCACAGATGAGGCTCACCTCTTTGCATCTGAAACTTCCAGACCTCTACAGCTAACAAAGTTAACTTGGGACGGTGTGTGTGTGTCTTTGGGTGTGTGTGTATGTATGTGTGTGTGTGTGTGCATGTGTGCGTGTGTATGTAGCACTTGGTGGGCTTCATGACCAACACCTGCCACCTAGCCCCTATGCTCTTCTGCCTGCTCCATAAAAAAAGCAAGCTGTAGCTCACCAGTCTAGCCCGAGCGCGCCTGTGGACTTTAAACCCTTAAACTCTCAGAGCGCAGGGCAATTAAGCCATAAAACCACCACGCTCTCAAACGAGCCCATTCAAAGGCCAAGCGGCTTTATCGGCGCCCTGCGTCACGCCATCGGCCCGCCAATTCATTTCTCTCCCGCTTCTGGGGCTGAATGCGTGAGCGACCAAGCCCTGCTTACAGCTCAGGACCCAGTTGGAGGAAAAACCTTTCCTGTAATGAGCTGCCAAAGAACTTTACACTCCGGGGCTATTGCATAAACGGCCATAACCGCTCTTATCTGAACTGTTTGGTCAAGGCCGTGTGTGCCAGTGTGTCTGACTGTGGAGTCAGTTCTGTGTCTCCCAATGGTCCTCTTAAATGTGACAATGAAGGGAATAAAAGCACTCAAGTCTTGAGTACAAGCCGATGCACTTCTATACCTATTAAGGATTAGCAGGGTTCTTATGTCCATGGAGGAGGGTTCTGCCAGACGAGGCTGAAACAAGAGTCTTTTGTTTTCTTTTCATGGTGTTAGCAACCTAACACAACAAACATCCACATCTAAGTCACCTGTACACACAGCCCCTTATAGAAGCACACACATGTATACACACACACATACACACACACACACACACACACACACACACATCTTCTCAAACAGTATACAGTGCATGTACACACACAAGCACTCAAATACACACTCACACTCAAATGTGCACGCGTGCACACACACACACAAACACACAGACTATGGTATACCCACACCTGTGCTTCCACCCTGCCCCATTGCTGTGCTCTCCACTGCTGGGCTTTATGTGAAACATGACCCCTCTGCATTGTAAACCCTCATCCATTAAAGATGGACAGCTCTTCAGTTACAACCCGGCTAAACATTCCCACCCGGGGATGGGCACTGTGCTTGCATGGATGAGGAGCCCTCTTTGGAAACCTGCTTCACCGTTGGTTGCATTTCCTGGAAGCCGGCCCTTCGGAAATTTGTCGTATTGTCTAACTCTACGATATGGAGTTACCAAAGGAGCTCATCCACTAGGAAAGATTTTCACAGAGCTCTGGATGTCAACAAAAGGTCATGGTTGCCACATGGTGCAGAGAGGAAAGTGTAAGAATCGACTAAGGCATTGTGTGAGCCAGTGCATTCAGTTCCGCCCCATGAAAAAGTAGCATGACTGCGTGAGTCCATGGCAGATGTGTGATAAGTGGTGTCTCATATCTTTGGATCTTTGTCATAATATGGTTCCTTGCAGCCATGGGAACATTTCTGCATAGCCGCTATGCATTGCATTTGCCAATGCCTTAGTCTTTCAAATAGAATGCTGTATAATGTTTCCCTTTAACCACGGTTGAGGTCAAATCCTCATTCTGGGCTTCAATGTAGTCTGTTCTAGGCAAGGTCTACTTTACTCCTGACAGCTAAACAGGATGATACAGTATGGTGTTGTTCATGCATTATTGAAAAGCTGACAAGAAACCTATAGAAAACCCATAACGAAACTGACCTACAAATAGTAGTCCGAATGATTCTAAAGGCATGAAACAAATCACTGAGCCAATCAGTGTCCATGCACACAAGTCTATACATAATTCTTAGTTTCAGCTCTCTCCTCTAAGATATGGAATTAAAGGGAAGCAGTGTACAAACAAAAGAGAAGTTGAATGCATCTTAATGGCAGGACAATGTTCAGTATCATGCATTATCCCTCCTTTTTCTTTCCTCATCTTCCTTGAGCAGAGTCTGGCATCTGCCTCAACAGAAACATTTGCGGTGTCACAAACACGTTCTGTCACTTGCACGTCTTCTTCTCTCCTCCATACAGGCTTTTTTTGTTTTACGGCAATCTCTCTGGCCTCATATGGGCAATTAACCTTCACTCCCCATCCATGTCTTTATCAGAGCTCCAATGGCTCAGGGGGAAGAGTACAAAATCAAGGATTAAAAACACGGTGGGTTGATGGTGAGGCCCAGACTGCTGGGGTAGGCACAGGTGGTTGTAAGATCAGCTGACACTTGTTCAGGCAGAGACGGAGCACAAAGGGACTGTGTGCTTTAGACTGATGAAAGGTTACAAGGGCAGGAGAGAGTAGGGTGAGTCATGGCATACTTGGCCATCGAGACGCACACTACACTTCTGGCAGGTCCATACAGCCTGGCTTATTCATTGTCTTGTTCAGTCAGTCACAGCATCACACAGTCATTTTATTTTGATTAGCGAACAATAGCAGTCTCACTCACTCACACACACACTCATACAAATCCACTCCACACACACACACACACACACACACACACACACCACGCATGCATAAACACTCCTACTCCTCCCCTTTCTCTTGCTTTCTCTCGCTCTCTCTCTAAAATTAAATCAAATAATACTTTATTGGCAAGAACGAATGAAGACATTGTTGCCAAATGCCAAAGATAACTTGTTGTGTAGCTTCATTTATGTAAATTGAAAGAGAAAAGGAAGAAAAAGTAAAAAAAAAAAAACAGGTTGTAAAAATAAAATATATAAATGAATATACGTCAAAAAGCCAAAATATGACTCATCAGTTTGTTATACTACATTTCATTTCTTCCTCCAGGAACTCAACATAATCTGGTTATCAATTTCTCTTAGTGCACATAGTGCACAGGTAAATGACTTGCTACAGTAATGTTATTTTTCAGATGATATGATATGGCCATATAGGTAAATGTATAGCATTGGAAGTGTATTACAGAGATTCTATTTTCACAGCGATAGATAAGGGAAAGTGAACCAATGTAGGAACAGACAAGATCAGCAAGACAGGACCCATGGCATGAACACTTCTCTAGAAGGTTCCAACTGGCCCTTCTCTCATTACCCTTTGACCTGCACATATGTTTAACCCAGGGGTCACGACTACTACACAGGGGTCACATTAGGTGTCACTGTAATGATGAAAGATGATACACAGAGAAGCACAAAGAGAGAAAAGAGAATGAGACAGAGAGGCTTGTTAAAGAGTAAGTTTTGTAAAATGTGTCCTTCTGTAGTCATAATAGTGAATGTTTATGAATGTTAGTAGTCTATTAATTCAATTTCATGATGTCAGGTGCATTTCTAGCTAATGTGGTAAAACCAGAGAGAGTTGACGCGGAGTAATG
This sequence comes from Tenualosa ilisha, assembly GCA_015244755.2. Lineage (NCBI taxonomy): Eukaryota > Metazoa > Chordata > Actinopteri > Clupeiformes > Clupeidae > Tenualosa > Tenualosa ilisha. The sequence continues at coordinate 2,365,023 of PYXC01000133.1, read as the reverse complement.
AAGGGTCTTTAGTAACACTGATATTCAGTAAATAAATTGAATATTCATACTACCCCCGTTATAACAGTTTAGAAGTCTCTATAAGCATTTAATGAACACACTTAAAGTATTGTAGAAGTATCAGAATGTGAATACGCTTTACAGTCTTACCTCTTGTCAAATACTGTTTATTTACCAAGTGCTCATTCTAACATACAAGCTTGTACAATAATAGATGTGTAAGACTTACACTACAGGATACTGCAATCATGTCTATTCAGATATAGTTGTGTAAACAATACATCATCTGTTATGAGCACTTTATGAACATTATGTGTTTATACTTTATGTAGACCTTGTTGTGAAGTGTTACTGCAAATATTATCATATTTACATTCATCACATCATATAAAATAAAATTATTTCTGAGTAGATATAATTATACATAATTTTGTTCTTTGTCAAATTTCAATTATGTTTGTATGCATAAAAGTGTCTACGTTGTGTTCTGATTCGTAAACATGCATAACAGTTGCACTAGCCACATAATAGATGTATTCTGGCACATGCCAAAACCCCACCCTCCCAAACACTGACTCTCACACTCTCTCTCTCTCACACACACAAACACACACATACACACACACACACACACACACACACACGCATGCACACACACACACAATCCAGCTTATCTCCCCCTTGTGACTGCCGCTGGCTTTGGTGGTGTTTCCCATTCTGCATTACATAAACTGCACAATGAATCAAATCTGGGGCCCAACAAACAGCTTTATGTTAGAAAAAGCTTCCAGCATGCTCTTGATTAGGCTGAACCAGTCGCCTGCATGCCTGACTGTTTCCAAAACAGGCATTCTAAGGTCCCTAGGAATGCGTGTATGCATCTCTCTCTCTCTCTCTCTCTCTCTCTCTCTCTCTCTCTCTCTGTGTGTGTGTGTGTGTGTGTATGCATGTGTTTGAGGCAAATGACACCAGCAGTGACTACTGGTGGTAGATTGTGCATGTACTTTGACAAGCACAAGGCTGGCAATATTAGTGCTTCCATGTTTGTTTTTTGACTTAGTATACTTTAGTACTGCAAAAAAAACTGAAATTGTGTGCAAAATACCACACAGTGTGTGTGGAGATGCTGTTACATTCATCAGATAGATCCTGCAGCCGCCACCAGTCAGGCTCCTCCAGCCAAGCCCTGTAACCTCCCTTGGGCTGCGGCCAGGGACAGGTGGCCGATAGGGAGAGGAGAGGGAGGCAGCCAAGCATGGAGAAGCAGGCTATCAGATCCTCCCATCCAGAGCAGTGGATGAACACAATTAGTGCCGTGGATCCACAGCCATCTGACAGCGCGGCTACACTCACTGACACGTCTGACACATAGCAGAGGCCCAGCCGGTCCCAGCTGAGATCACAGTTTAATGCACACGTGCGCGCAACAACAAACACACACACACAAACTTCATAGAACGCAGATACAATTCATATTTTGGAATACATGCAAATGTTCACAAGCACTTGTATGTGCAAGCACACATAAAATAGACTCATACACACATATGCATTGATAGATTCTCTCTGATACTCACAGTGGCTGCACGTTTGAATGAATACAGTAAATGGTCTTCCTCTTATGGCAAACAATAGTGTAAATCAGTGGTTTCAAATTTTAGGCCCACAAGTCAAATGCTGCACAATTGTGCCCGCAACACAGTTTTGTGGAGCCCCTTAGATGATTTAGATTGTATAAAGCTTCAGCCCACGTTGTTTTTTTTTTATTTTGCACTAGCTTCTAGCTTATAATGGACTACACTACATATACGCAGTTACTCATTTCCTCAGTTGCTGATATGGGTCTGCCACGTCCTAAGCAAGTTCCTAACCTTCATTCACTTGATACAGGTACATCCTTTGTTTAATGTGAGATGACAATGCACAACAAGCTGTGTTTATCTGAGGTAATAATAGTAATAGTTCCAATAATAATAGTTTTGAGAAAACAAAATTCTTCTGCCCCCCATAAGAGGACCATCTGGAAAATGGACTGCAGGTCATTTGAGACCCTTGGTCTAGAACATTTTAAGACATTGTAGTTCATTAAACTAATTATGGCCACGTGAAGTGAGCCACAGGTGTTTACTTCACCGGCCTGTCTTTGACTGCAGTGGTCCATGTCATAAGTGTTCGACAAGTTTGAGACAGAACTATATCTGCAAAGGGCCACTAAACCAGTCCCACTAAACCATTTGCCTTAAAGGAAGTGCATCTGTGCTTGTAAAGTTAATCTGTGCAATGTTCCGCCTGCTTTGTCTATGTTGTCACATCAGCTGAGTTATGTTAAATTGGCCGAGATGCATTGCTATCAATAGAGCAGTAACAGGACTTTCACCTGCCTTTCCGGAATGGCTTTTCCCATGTGCGCACTTTGTGGCCCACTAAACGGGTTTATGTTGTCCTTGTTCACTGAGACAGATGAAAGGCCCTCATCTGAGTTGGTGACAGGTTGAAAGAGAGGCTACAAGCTGAGACAACATCAGAAACTATGTGTGCGCAAATACCAGTTCCCTCCATTTAAGTAATCCCAATTTCAAGACGGTCAAGTTGATTGTGAAAATTAGATTAGGTAGGCTGTTAGATAAATATAACTTGACCAAAGGATCTTGGTCAGAGAGAAGCAAAATAAGATTTATAACCCTTGACATCTAGGTCTGCAATAGATCTGTAGTCCCACTACATATATGTGAAAGCAGTCTAGCCTATGAAAATATTGATGTGTCTTTGCCGAGCACTAGAGTGATGCTCCAGGAGATATACTCTACACCATCTCCATATGCAATATAAATCTTCGTTATGCCTGAGGCAATTCATGTATAGTCTAGCCGAGAATGCAGCGGGGTGACGCATTGCAGGTACAAACGGTCCAATCACAGACCGAGTTTCACCACTACAACGTCCTGTGCGGCGCGATGCACATCACAAACCAGCACAATTTACGCCTCCACCAGAAAGTAGTTCCCCAGGAAAACGTCGACGTCTTAACACGAATTAGTGATAAAAAATGGAAACCCCTTTTTTACTTTGTACACCAAATAAATTTGTTTTTTGAGAGTGTTTAATACTGCCATATCCACGGTTTACACTATCTACTGCAAAACTAGGGAGGAAGTGAGTCTGCGGATGGATATTAAACGGGGAGGAGTTTGCGCCTCTCCATTAAAGGCGCGTCTGCTTCAGCTTGGTTGCATCCTGTGTGAGTTGCCTGTTTGGGAGTGTTGAACCTGTGGAGCAACAAGGCGTAGCCTATTCTTAATACAGCGTGATGGTGAGTGGAGTTTCTGCACTTATTATAAAAAGGCTTAAAAGGATACTGTTTGATACACACAACGATTAAACATATAATGCTACTGTGAAGGACTTTAGACACCGCCTCATTGTCAACAATATTAAGAAGTAGCGCTGTTTTTTGCGTGCGGAGCTTGTTCTTGTTGATGAAGAGGTTTTAATTGCTACATTAGATGTGATGAAAGTAATGCAACGGGCAGCGTTTATTGTTGTTAGTACAAACGAGGGGAAATGATGCAAGGCGATATGATGTTTAGTTTGACGGCTGTTGAGGGAGTCCATCCATTCTGCGGCATCCTCCCCGCATCACATTTCTGTGGCGTTCTATTTTCTCCATAATTGAACAAACTGTGCACGATTGCGTTGTTAACATTGTAGCATAATCATTTAAGCCGTCATACAATTTTGGTTCGGGCAGAATTGATTGATCTATGATCTATGGAACAGCCTTACAAGGAACCGCGATGACGCATTTCTATTGCTCGGATCTCCCGACTTCTGTATACTGGATGGATCGTCAGATACTTCTATATTGAAACCTAAGGACTAACCTAAAATACTAGCATCCCGACCAACAGTCGGGAAGAGCGGGAAGTTTGTTGATGTAGTTCGGTTTAATCCCTGCCCGCACGCATCCGTTTTGTCTGTTTATATGTCTTGCACAGAAGTACGTCATTAGAAATGAGGACCACTGCCCTGCCTGAAGCCATTGAGTGGAAATGTTGACGTTCTCTCTCTTTCTCTCTGTTTGCAGGCTGATCAACTGACAGAGGAACAGATTGCCGGTAAGATTGCGCTTCTCTCTCTCCCTTTTTGTCGAACCGTGCCTGGCACATGGCCGATGGTGTGGATTCCCGTGGTCGCCCTCCCCTCCTTCTCCACCCCTCCCACTCGGTCTTCCCTCCCCCTCGTTGGATTTATATTTTCGCCTTTTAAGGCTCTCCTTAGGACAGACAGTAATGAAACGCCTGAATGAATGGGTTGGCTGTAGTGGAGGTAACAGAACAGGCCTATAAAACAGGACGTGTACTAAGGACAGGAACGCCCTCCTGGCAATGCTTTGCATTTTATTGCAAATTATTTCTCCCAGGTTTCCCAGATATCGCCCTCAGTCCATCCGTCCCGCTCTCTCTCTCATTCTTGTTTTCTCTCCTTTTGGCGTCTCCCTGGCAGTGATGGTACTTTGGACCAGCCGGCTTTCTCTCTGGAGCTCTCAGTCATGAGTGCTGGGTGTGCCCGTGTCAGAACCCAGTTCAGTCAGCAGGGTGAAAGCTGCTCTGCCAAAATAACCCCCACCCGCTTTGCAAACTTCACCACTCCACCCCTCAACCTCGCAGACCCCCACCCTCCCCATCCCGACCACCAACGTTCAGTTGGACCCTGGCTCTATTCATCAGAGAATCTGCTTTTTAAGCAAAGGCCATTCACTGGGAGCTTGGTGTTTGGACCCTGTGATTCCAGAGGGGATGAGGCACACAAAAGTGTTTCACGTGCCATTGCTCTGTCTTTATGATCTCTCTCTCCCTCCCTCCATATATCTTTCTCTCTCTCTTTTTGGTAAGAGAATATGAGGTCACAGTTCAAAGGCCTTGCACCCTTAGAATAGTTGTGCCTGAATGCAAATAGGCAGCCATATCACCAGAAAGGATTGGTGGCGTGGAAGGCATGATTTTGCGCCACGGCACCGGTGAACGGAATGATCCTCTTGGTCTTTCGTTTTCTTTTCACTCTGGACTTTGTTCATCCCGATTTTTCCGTAGTCGCTGATGTCCAGCCTTTATGACAGCTCTGGTCTATATAAGATAGTTATGTAAGAGCTAGTGTATTGCACACTGGAGCACAGGCTGATGTCCTCCTACAACCCCTCAACAGTGGGGAGTGCTTCAGCCATGCAGCTGCCTGCCTTATTGGCGTTCCCTTGCTGGGCAGAATGTTGGAGGAGACTAATGCTCTCTGACAATTATAAGGATCTATTTTAATGGTTTGAGGCTCTTTTATACCAAAAAGTCTTGACACTTAAGATGTAAGGGAATTTACTGTGGCATACAGGAAACTGTGAACCAGTAGAGTCAGGAACAAGCTCCAGGGGTGGAAATAAGGGGTGTTTTACAAGAGCTGTGGGAATGGCTCCCGTTGCAGTGAAACGGTTGCTGGGCGATGCGGAGGATTGTTTATTTTCTGAGCCTGGCCCTTGGCTGTGGCAGCAGTGCATTTGGGAGCTGGCAAAGGTGCTCACATGTCTCTCAAGGCCTTGATGAGGTCACACAGGCAGCAAAGTGGGCACCCATAGGGCTGGACCCTGAAGCCATAGTGATGGGTTGCTTTAGCAACCCTTGTGAGATCACAGCCAAAATGCAAAACCAAAGCTGACACTGTGAGGTCAAAGGATAGTGCTACGCCTTTATGATGTCACAATGAATCAGGTCTACAGATATGAACCTTCAATTTGACGTTCTGCATGTATTTCTTTATTATGTACTGTATAATGGGCTTGTTGACTGGAAACAAGGACCAATAATCAGTCATGAAATGCAAGAATTAGATTATGGGTGACTGGCATTTATTTAAAAAAAACATCTAGTGTACTCTATATAACTGTGAGATGTAATGTGATGTTTTATGATGTAATAACAAGTTTACAATTTTACAAGTTTATGATGTAATAAGTCATTTTCGCTATTGCAACCCTGTCAGCAGTGAATTATCTTATCACCGAGCTCCAGTCAGACACCCAGGAGGGCCTGAGTTCCAGATGGGCTAGTGTGTCTGATTTTATTGTATCCATGGAACATCTCAGCTCGTTAGGTTACAGGCTCTTTCAGAGGCCCTGTTTAACATTAAGAACAGCAACAAGAGATCAGAACTTGGCCTATGACCCTGCTACACCACTGCACATCTGTAATATGCTACATTATGCATTCTGTTATACTCTTGTTTAGTTGTGTCTGTGGCTGCATGGCCAATACCGGCTAGCAGCAGTTGGTGTCATGGCAGCATGGTTATAAATTGGTCAGTTGGAACAGTTGTTATTGCTGACTGTTTCACAACACACACACACACCATCGATTGACACAGCAGTCCCTAAAGTGGAAGTTGTGTGTGTGAAGGAAAGATCAAGTTTGGTTCTGAGAAGAGAGAGAGAGAGAGAGACTGACTTAGAGAGAGACTGAGAGTGAATGGTCAAGGTGCAAACACTTGCACGCCCCATTTATTACTCAACTCTTCAAAGACATTTGGCCACTACGTTAAGTGTTTGTGAGAGTGTGTGTGTTTGCACAGGCTATTTATATATATCTCTCTGTGTGAATAGGCTTATCTCCATTCCCTTAACAAACACAGGAAGCCCTTGTGTGTGGCTAATGAATCATACAACTGGAAGGAGAAGTGTGCAAGTTTGTGCTAGTATGTGACTTGGAGTGTGTGTGTGTGTGTGTAAGAGGGGTCACAGTTGTCAACACTCTTGACTTCATGGTGGGTTGCACAATGGTCTGTCGCCCTGTTTAACAGCCAGGCTCTCATGCTCCTAGCAACCGTTGACTCATTCTCTCTCTCTCTCTCTCTCTCACTCTCTCACTCACACACACACTCGCATACTCTAACACATACACACACACATACACACACACACACACTTACCTTGTTTTGTTTATCACACCTACACTCCATCAGTAAAGGAAAATGAGGAGACAAGGGGGAGTGTGTGTGTGTGCATTTGTGTGTTTGTGGGGTAGAAACTAATAGAAAGGCCTGTCTATCATTTCTTTGACAACCACTGCTCTTGCTCAGGGTTTGTGTGTGTGTGTGTGTGTATGTGTGTGTGCGTTCGTTCGTGCGTGTGTGTGCCCATCTCTCTCCCTGCCTCCTTCCTCCCTCTCTTTCTATGGTGTCTGAGTGGTGGCTATTTAAGTGGTTAATGGCCAGGCAGCGTGGGTTGTTTACTTTCTCTCCTTCAGCCTCCAGGGATTCCTATCAAACACTTACACAAGCTCCCTGTGACTGAACGCTTCATCTCTCAAGCCTCTCAGGCTAGGTTACATTCAGCACAGGCTGGGTTGTTTTCTAACAAATGCTTCCTTAGATCATTAAACATCCTAATAATGGTGTCCGGCATTGTTTTGTCTCTACCAGTAGTGCTCTGATGAGGGCCCAGCTCCAGCACAGTTTATTGTCATGTTTAGAGTGTTTCACAGTGTTTCACCATCATCATCATCTCTCTTTCTCTCTCTCTGCGCAGAGTTCAAAGAGGCTTTCTCGCTCTTTGATAAGGATGGCGACGGCACCATCACCACTAAGGAGCTGGGCACAGTCATGCGCTCACTGGGACAGAACCCCACTGAGGCTGAGCTCCAGGACATGATCAACGAGGTTGATGCCGATGGTGAGTCTGTGTGTCTGTCTGTCAGTTCATAGACACTTATGCATTTTGTCAGGTCTACTTCGCATTGACCCTTGCTGTGTCTTCCAAGGTAATTTTTAAAAATGCTCCCATTTCCTGTTGCAGGTAATGGAACGATAGATTTCCCAGAGTTCCTCACCATGATGGCCAGGAAGATGAAGGACACTGACAGCGAGGAGGAGATCAGAGAAGCATTCCGCGTCTTTGACAAGGTACATACTAACACAGCATGTTTGAATGAGTGCATGTGTGTGTGTGTGTCTATGAGTGTGTGTGTGTGTGTGGTGTTTTGTTGTGTTTGCTGTACAATTGCTGTACCCTTTAGCTTTTAAGCAGCATTCTGATGGGGGTTGTGTCTGATGGTTATGTGTGTGCCAGGACGGTAACGGCTACATCAGTGCTGCTGAGCTGCGTCACGTGATGACAAACCTGGGTGAGAAGCTGACGGACGAGGAGGTTGACGAGATGATCCGTGAGGCCGACATTGACGGTGATGGCCAGGTCAACTATGAAGGTAGGTCACCAACCTGTCTTTACCACCTGTAAAGTAGGTCATAGACTGAATAGTTGTTTATAGACTGTAAACATTCTTTATACCTGTTTGGTATTGGTGTAATAGAAGTAAAATAAATCTGCTAACATGTACTCTTCCTGTGTCAATGTGTTATTGTTGACTAGATACATGAACTGATGTTTGTCTGTCTCTCTCTCTTTCTCTCTGTCTTTCCTACAGAGTTTGTACAGATGATGACGGCGAAGTGAAGGCCTTGTACAGATGCTCACTCTTCTTTAAATCATTTGCCTTTTTTCCTTATTTTTGGTTTAATTTATCTGTAAACCGTTAAGCCCCAACTAACCCCATCCTTTCCTTCTCTTCCTCCTCCTCCTCCTCTTCCTCCTCTTCCCCCTTCCCATGTCCTACTCCCCTACTGGCTATCCAGAGGAACTGCATGTAAACCGCATAGGCTCACAGTCTACATGTCCCTTTTATTTATTTCTCTTTTTTTTCTGCTGTCGTCGTGGTTTTTTCCAGAGTGGCGGCGTGCCTGAACGAAACAGGCGACCGCCTGGGTGAAGGGGGGTGGGGTCACGGTGACACTCGAAGATCGTTTGGTCATGTCTGTTGTGCACCCCTCCCGCCGCTGCGTGGCAGTGATTGGAGACCTGTCAGCCGGTTGTCACACCGCTGGCATGGAAACGATGTAGAGGAGTTACTCTCTGCATGGATCTTGGATCATGGATTTAAAAAAGCATATACAGTATGGAAAAATCTTCTTCTCTCAGCATTGCACTAACTGCAAAAAGAAAAGAAAAAAATGAAACAAAAAAGACGAGTGTGTCATCTGAAGCACTCGGACAGAAACTCTTTTTGTATCTGCTGTTATATACTAGAGAACTACTTGTTTGAATCTTGTTATGCTTTTTGATGTTTTCATTTACTTTTCTGTTCATGTTTTTTTTCTTTCTGTCTGTTTTTTCTTTATCTCCTTTCTTTTCTTTATCTTGCTTTCTTTCTCTTGTTCTTTCTTTTTTTAAGCTTAAGGCATAGCAATGCCTCAGATAATTCATTCCAAGTTGTATATTTTTGTTTTCCAATAAAATTTACAGTTTACCCAGACTGAAAAGTTTTCTTGATATTAGAAGCCTGTGTTTATTTCATTGCATAATGACACAGCAACATGGATATTTATGTATCTGGATTTGCATGTACCTCGAAACTGGTTTGAATCCACACTATTGACGTGCTGACCACATTGATAAAAAATGATTACAGTACCATAAGCTGAGCTGGCATTTGTGTGCTTTATTTTCTGTGTCATTTTAGATGTTTTCATGTACTACGTCACCACGTCTCATGTGAGACATAACAAGCACTTAGGCTATTCTAGAGGCACTCAGACTTATCCAAAACGTCTAAATTCAACATTACCACTGAAGTGTACAATCTTTCATAGGTCACTTTTATATAGTTGCTAAACTGGACAGTTGTCAGTCATGCATTGTTCTAAGTTGGTGTTGCTATAAGGATTTGTTTACACCAAGTTCACTTTGCAAGTGGCCCATACATTGTGTTCTTTGTGAACAATGTTGTGCAAAGCCTGTGCTATTCAGAGGAACAAATTTACCCCCCAACTGATATTGCATAATTCACAGTCTTAACAAGTTTCCGTGGACCAACAGAGAGACATTACAGTTACAGAGTCCCTTGGGACTGAGTGACCCTATCCTAGGGTTGAAATATGGCATGCAGAATAACATGGACTATATAAACCTGCAATTTCATGCAGAGACAATGTGAATAGTACAGTTAGCCTATTGCACATGCCTAATTATAATTAACTGCTCAAAGATACAACGTGTGCGTTGCCGTCCCATTGAGAGTGAGGACTAAGTAACAAGACTAGTAGTTTTATTTAGTGACTTTTTTTAAAAAACCTTAAAAATTCCCTAATTTAACTCAAGCTATTTTTAGTCAGATTCTGGCTAGTGTTGAGCACTGAGCAATACTTATATTTATATCAATGAAAAATAAGGGTAAATGACATGCCTTCTGAATGAGAACTTATCACATCTAATCACTAGCCTACATAACACGAACCTGTTTCATAACCTCTACGAGCAAAAATCTGGAATTCCACATGCATTTCGCTTCATGTCCTTCCTCATAATTAACCAGAGGTCATTATTTCAGGGGTTATCCCCGAACTTGAGAGCCCTGCAACATTCTGAACAGAGCAACACCTAACAGAGTAACAGAAATACAATGCAGACTGGCTGCACGGTGCACTACTAATGAGTCAAAGATGTTATCAAAGACCGTCTCTGATTGTCTTTCAATTCCAGAAGTTCAGTCAAAGTTCCTGTTGCGAACGTCATAAATAAATGTTCTAGAAATTCTCACTGTGCGCATATTGAGGTTTTGTGCATGGATTGGGTGATTAATTGTTAAACAAACGATGTCACCGCTGTTTAGGCTGGTTGTGCGGAGAGCTTGATGGTGTGACGGGCCTAGCGACGGTCACGGTAGACTAGGTGTCCGTTACCTGAGCCACAATACTAGCCTGACAAAAGCTTGAAGACGCAAAGAGTAACAGACGCAATATGACCATTGGGAGAGATAAAGACGTATCGAAATTAAAGGACGTATGTCGAGCAACAGACAAAACAACGGACAAGGTAAGAATGGAAAAAGCAAGGCACGCTGAATTATTGATCACAGTTCCAATTTAACTCCACAGAAGGTTGTGCCTGTTTACTCCTCTGTATCCACTGAAAGACTCATGAGTTTTATAAAGCCTCGTTTTACAGAATTTGGTGTGTAGAAGCACACATCTCTCTCTCTCTCTCTCTCTCTCTCTCTGTGTGTGTGTGTCTCTGTGTGTGTTGTGTGTGTGTGTGTATGTCTGTCAACTAAACGTCTTTAAGAGGCAACCTCAATGGAAAGGCAGACAAAAAAGATAGACAGACAAGGTAAATCAACAAAGTTGAATTTTGAATGTTTCCACAGGGTAATGACCAGCATGCAGAGAGAGGAGGCTGGTGGAAAGACTCCATCAAAGTATGTTATTCACACACACACACGAAAGCACAAAGTGGTATGGGTAGCAGGATGGAGATTGTTGTGAGAGTCTTGTAATGGGGGCTACCAAACCATGAGTGATGCTTTTCTCACTTCTTCCAAACAGTGTTTAAAATGCATGTTAAATGAGATGTTTACAGTAGGGTTTAGAGCAGTGGTAGTGTAATAGTTAAGGAATTTGGCTGTCAAGCTAGTTACTCGAAAATCATGGGTTTGAACATTGCCTGCTTCTATTGTCCACTGTGAGCAAGGTATTTAATCCTAAATTGCTCTAGGAGAGACTGGCCCTGAGTGTCAATAAACAAAAGTTACTTTGGATTAAAGCAGCTGTTAAAAAAATGCAGCTCTGTAAGTTTGCAAGTACTGCCCTTTTGTGATCTGTGTCCCCAGGACACCCCTATTCCTGGCACATACCACATCCGAGACTTCATTGAGGAGGCCAAGCTCAACCCTGTGCGTGTGACCTATGGCTTTAGGGGCACAGGGCGCAATGGGCAAACCACCCATGTGCGCAAGGGTGACATGCTCCTGCCTGGCGCCTATGACTTCCTGGATTCCACCCAGCAGGCGCTGCAGCGGCAGGCTTCCTGGGCCTTTAAGAACCGCCCACGGCCCGACAACTACACACTGGGCATCCGAGACAAGGTGGGTCCAGGCTGAAGAAGGGGGTCACTTGGGATGGCCAGCCAGCTTGTCTGTCACTGACTGTTACAGATAAAGTGACAGCCTCTGGTGTGGACAGGGGTCTGCTTGAGTAGCCGTAAACGTTGTCACCCTAGAACTGTGCCCCAGTCCTCTAGAAAAGGGGGGTCTGGGGTTCAGTCTGTCTGCACTTCAGTTTGTATTTGTAATAAATCTATCCAGTTCACACCACAACACTGCTTTTACTGCTCTCTGAGGTTGCTTAACCTCTCTTACTCTATCGTCAATCAATCAATCAATCAATCAATCAATCAATCAGTCGATCTGATTTGGACATATAACCTACATTAATTTCACTTTTGGGTTGACGAAATCCATTAACTGATTGGATCATTGATTGATCAATAAATGTGTGTGTGTGTATGTGTGCATATGTGTGTGCAAGTAATTAATTTGCGTAATGATGTTATCACCACTTTTTTTGTTTGACCCAGTAATTAATGTTGTGGAAGGGCTTTTAAAATGGTCAGATTACAGCTTTATTTCAATTTGCCTCTTTTTGTTTCACTTTAATGTGTGTGTGTGTGTGTGTGTGTGTTTTGTAGGACATAGACCTCTCTCCTTGTCACTATGACACTATGGACAAACCTGTCCCCAGACTTCCCTGCAGGTAGATATCTAGCCTTAAGTCCTCAGCCTGCTGTGCCCTTCCTTTAGATAAGGATCAGACATAAACACACTTGTCCTCTTATCTCATACTTTTTGTCTTCTCCTCTTCCTCCTCGTTATGCTATCCTTCCTTCCCTCCCTCCATCTCTGTCACTCTGAGTCAGTCTATGTGTCCTCCACACTGATCCTCTTTTCCTACTTCACAGTTTTTTGACTTGTTTACTCTCCTTTACCCCACTCTTTTTGGTTAAGTCTGCTCCAACTCCTGAAACACCACGTTCAAACTCTCCTTACACTTGTTTAATGAGGTAAGAGTGAAGATCTCAGCTCATGAATCCTGACACGTATCCCTCTGTCAGCTTTCTCTTTCTTTCTTTTCTTCCATTCTCTCATCTCCTTACTTCTCCCCTTACCGCCCCCCTCTTCTTGTACTTCTGTCTTTTTCTCTCGTTTTCTTCCAAGAATAATAAAGGTCTACTCTTCCCTTCTCTCTTGCTCATTCTCACTCTCTGTGCTCCATGTCTTCTCTCCTTGCAGACATGTGATGTTTCGATCGGCCGTACCTCGTCTCACCTTCCTCCCTGTGAGTATCCCCTTACCTTACCTGAGCCAGAGCTGTGGCCTAAACAGCATTACAAGGGTTTGGAGCACAAGGGGCGTAAGTGACATTTTCAGAAGTTTACAGTTGAACTAAAACAAACTTCAAACTCAACTGAAGATTTCACTTACACCGTTTTTGTTTTCAGCCTTTATTTCAAAATCTAACTATTATTAGGACCATATTTTTAAAAGTGGTGATAAGAGAGTCTTCATTAACCCTCTAATGAGTTATTTAACCATAAAGTGATTACGAAGCTGGTAAATTAGCCTGCAATTTTTGCCTTGTGTGCCTGCATATTCATGTATGTTTATTTGGGACTGTGTAAGGTACAGGCCCATGTATTTGTTTCTGAGTATGTGTGTGTGTGGTGGGGGGGGGGGGGGGGGGCGGTGGTGTGAGCTAGCTGTCTGGGCGTTCCCAGCAGATTGCCTGCTGAGTGGTGCTGGCAGCTGTTTGGCGTTGACAGTGGGGTGAAGGTGCAAAGCTGACCCATGGGGGTCATTAGAGGCCACTCTCTCTCTCTCTCTCTCTCTCTGTCACTCTCTTGTTCTCACTCTCTCTCTCTCTGGTCCTCTCAGGCCTTGTGTCTGCCCCTCTCTCATCTCCTCTCTTTCACCCATTTCACTGATCCACACAGTCGGTCAGATGCCATCATCCTCCCCACCTGCCTCATGGCTCTTGTCTGCTCCTTGGGCCACACACTACCAAGCACGCAATGCAGCAGACAGCACAAAACTGTGCATAGTACAACAAACAGCACAGCACAACAGTGCACAACACAGCACAACCAAACATTAAAAACTACAACAAAACACAACAATACAGCTCTGCACACTATGTATAATACAGTGCCTTATGTAACACACATATGCAACACAACACAACTAACTAATACTAGACACATGAAGAAAAAAACAGATGACACACAAATGTCTACGCAGCACAAGAAGGCATAACACAACACATCTCAAGCACATAGCACAGCATCTAATGCCTCTAATTAAGCAGAACAGCCAGTGCTTTTTATTCCAATCCGTCTCCTTACACCTGCAGGCCAGTGGCCTAGTTTTCCATCGGTGCTTCTCGCTGTCTCACTGCCGGTTCCCAAGCAACCGCAGATAATACAATAAGTCTAGTCACTCATTTCTGGTTCTGCTAGACTGTAACACAAGATGTGTGTGCACAGACATCAAATGGCTCTCTTTTCCTGTATGTTTAGAAGGTTCTGGGTATCTGTGTTTTGATGAAGAATCCTGAGTGTATTTGTGTCAGGACAATACTTATGTAGCCTTGGTCTCAATGTTGTAGAGATGACTCTTTGTGTGTAATGTATAATTTAACAATTACACAAAGCTAAGATTTAAAATATGAATATGAGGATATGAAACTTTCCTGGTCTCATCCTCACATCGTTGCTGGTATTACAATAACAAAGCTTTCTTAGGAAGGTCTTAAACTCCATTGAATTACTAGCTTGAACAACTGGAAAGAACCTATTCACTGCCAAAAAGAGATTGTCTGCAGACATATGAATTACTAATGTTACTGTGTAAATCTCCTCCTCCATAATTCTTCAATCCACAGTCATTCTTCATGCATATAAGATGCCACCTTTGCAGTTTGCTATTTGCAAAGAGGCCAACAGAATCTAGAGTAATTGTGAAGTGCACTGCATGTTGTAACATTCTGGTTCTTTTTCACAAATAACTAAACCTAATTTTGCAAACAAAATGTGTGATTTTGGGCAGAGTGTTCCTGTTTAGGCCTTTGCATTAACTGATTTGTTAATGTGGACTTTGGTCATGGTTGCATCAAAGCAATTATGAAAAATTGTATATCTTTGGAGAAAAATAAAACTATTTATGTTTATGTAATATTTTACAGTAGTTCCCTTTTACACATTCAGTAAATTTGCCAGACATAAAACCTGAGGTTAAACCTGCTTATGCTGAAAGCAAAGTTTTGCATTTTGTTGTTGGTTGTGTTATGATTGATTGAGAGTACTCACAGACTAACAGAGATTGTTTTGGCTGCATGTTTTTAATGTTTTGTCACCATTAGAGCCTTTTACATATCAAGATGTGCAATTTTGGGCATCTGTTGAGGCATCTATTGAGTGCATCTGTTGAGGCATCTATTGAGTGCATCTGTTTAGGCCTTTGCGTTTACTTATTTGTTTGACTATAGAATCAAAGCAATCAAGAAAAACTGTAATTGAGATATCTGGAACATTCTCCACTACATGGTGTCAATGACCATAAACACTTGGGGAAGGAGGAGGGCAGCATTGAAGACCGTAATTAGCTGTCTCATGTTTCTTTAGAAAGCCATACTGGGTGAGAGGTTTAAGGGCTAGCCAAAATCAAGCGTGGGGGATGGGTGTAAGGGTCTGTGCTGCAGACACAGGATCCCCCCGACACACACACACACACGTTAGAAGAGGCAGGGTTGGGAGTGTGTGAGGGTGTTATTGTGAGGTGGGGTGCGTGTCTGAGGTATGTGCGAACTCTGTGATCGGCCATGCCCTCTGTTTAAAAACACTGGTGTGAAATAGAGAGGAATTAGCGCCTCCAGGATAGGGTGGCGCCGCGTGGCACAGACTGCATGCCAGGCATATCCACACAAGTCCAGTGCCAACCACATGAATGAGAGTGGGAAACATTTGGGGTAGAGCCTTTTGCAGTGTCAGGGCATTGGGCTTACTGTGTGTGTGTGTGTGTGTGTGTGTGTGTGTGTGTGTGTGTGTGTGTGTTACAGAGGGATGGTCCAGCTCCTGGACAGTATGAAGTGAAGACTCCCCAAAGCTCCACACCAGCCATCTCGTCTTGCTTCCGGTCCACTTTACCTCGCCTTCTTTCTGTCCGTTCGGTGGGTCACACTGTGTCTGTGTGCATGTGTGTGTTTTCACATCTTATTTACATTAGCGCTTATTTCATGCACCGTAACAATGCTATGTTCCATATTGTTCTCCATATGGCTCATCCATTATTTATCTGGTGCTGTATAGTATGTGCTGTTGAATGTGTTGAGCACATTCTTGTGAATCTTGTGTATGGCAGAGGATCCCAGGGCCTGGGACATATGAGCCGTCATGGCAGCTGGGGCCTCGACTGCTCACGGAGGCTGACATGGGCCGCAACCACGGCCTCTTCTTCCGCAACACATTTTAATTGCATGGAGCCGTCAGTCAAATCTCTATCCTACATGAT
Organism: Tenualosa ilisha; assembly: GCA_015244755.2. Classification (NCBI taxonomy): domain Eukaryota; kingdom Metazoa; phylum Chordata; class Actinopteri; order Clupeiformes; family Clupeidae; genus Tenualosa; species Tenualosa ilisha. The sequence goes on along the minus strand of PYXC01000133.1, from coordinate 2,348,596 downwards.
GTTCCCAGGCTCCCCTGTGTCCTGTTCTGTCACTCATGTTAGCCAGACACTGGACAGTGTGTGACATTATTTTCCTTCCATTAAAGTTAAACAAGAAATCTTGCTGAATTATATTGCCTTCAATTCAACTGAATTTGTTTTTCAGACTTTAAACACAAACACAGGCACACATTTCATAACAAACACATAATCATAACTTAAATGCACGGCTCCTAAAAGTACACATCAATAAAAAGATTTATGTATCCTTTGCTTTTTTTTCAAAACCTTTCGTCACAAAGAATAAAGAAGCGATTCATTTAATCAATCCCAAGTGCACAATGATGCCCTGTACTTTCCATGTGCTTGTGAAATGCCAGCTCAGTGACTCATCCAGTGTCCCCATCCCCCCCCGCCCCCCGGCTCCCAGTGCTCTGAGCCCGCTGCTGGGCTGTGAATGCAGCTAATTCTCTTGTCAAAGGCGCTAAGCTAGGTGCTACAGCAATGGCCTCTCATGCTTCTACATGCTCATTCAGTGCCAACAAAGAGGTCAGCAGCAAACAAATAAACAGCTGTTTTCATCATGTCTACCCACTCAACACAATATAACACAGCACAGCACAGCATCACCCACACGGACAATGGGGCCAGGGTGGAGGGAAATACACATGAAAGGAGAGGGGTTGGCAAGAGAGAAAGACAGAAAGAGAGGGGGATAGATGGAAAGAAAGAGAAAATGATTGAGGGAGGTGCCCTGGGAGAGAAATAACTAGAATACTGAATAACTGAAAATTGTAAGGAGAAAGAAATTTGCTTGTTTTGGGTAAATGTGTGTTAATCAATGAAACAATTCATCCAAGTTTTCTGGCTGGAGTGAATGAGAGATGTAGAGAGAAAGAGAGGGGTATTTTGTGAGTACATGCATGTTCCTGTCTGTCACGCTTCATGTTTGTGTTTCCACAACCTGCCACAACTCAGAGGTCTCTGAATATTTTATGGCTTCGCAGCGTCTCCCCACACAAATAGATGGCCTTCTTTCTCCCCACACAAATGAATGGCCTTCTTTTCCCCCTTTCTCGTCCGCTTCCTGGCAAAGGCTGCATGGTGTGGTCACATGGCACCCCACAGGACCACAGTCCCCCTGCCATCCACCGCAACCACATCTCACCACTTAACCAAAGATGGATTCCCTCCTCTGTATGAGACAAAGTTCTCTTAGGCCCTAGAGTATACTGCCTTGATATGGGGTCCAACACAAAGGCAGAAATCACCCCACCCTGCCATTTGAGCAATAACTCTGCAAGTAATGTGAGTGAGTCTGACTCACTGATGTGGGAACAGATAGTCTGTCAACGTAAGTCACTGGACTTTGAACGATACTCTTTATTTTACATTTACTGTGCATCTAATATACAGTATGTCTAATACACACTAGACCACTTCCCTCGACAGAAGCTTAAAGTCATGTTTTTTGTTTTGCATCCCAGCAAGATTCATAACTGAACTCTACAACCCATGGTGGGATAAAAATGTCATGATTTTCAAAGAATCCGTGTTTTTCTTTGGCCGCAAATCCCATGCTAACCTCAATATTGTCTCAACACAGCAATTGCAGAGCACAACAACTTAATCCCCTGTACTATATTCAGAGCCAGTCAAGTGTGTTTGTGGTGTGTGTGGGAGAGGCAGGGTAACAGACACCTAGCGGCTAAGATCTGTTGTCTCTCCCAGGAAGCAGGCAGTCCCAGGAAGCAGACCAATGTGTGTGTATGTGTGTATATGCAGATAAATGTGAGTGGCGTGTTTTTGTGTGTGTGTGTGTGCGTGTGTGTGTGTGCGTGCATCTGTGTTTGCATGTGTGTGAGCGTGCGTGCGCGTGTGTATGTGTACTTTTTCTTTGATGCTCCATCTGACCAGTATGTGTTTGTGTGTGTTTGTGTGTGTGTGTGTGTGTGTGAGTGCCTCTGGTCGTTGCTCACGCCATCAGGACCCTACTAATCCGTTCATCCCAGAAGGCATCACTGCTGCTGCTGATGGTGACTCTGCTGCCATGGCGATCTGGTCTACACTGCATGTACGAGGCTGCAGATTCAGCACCCAACATTATCACTCTGAGGCCCTGGATAGAGCATTAGCCTGGGTGGTAACCCACATTATCCTGGCAAATATGCATACACACACATGGCCAAGCACATCAAATCAAAAGTACCACAAACAAAAATGGCCGCTATGTGTAGTAGCAGCGTTCAGAAAAATGTGCAGTGAAAGGAAAGACATGGGGTGGGATGTGTGTGTGTCAGCTGATGGTTATGAACTGGCTGGGACTGGAGGAAGAATAACTTCAAACATTTCCGGCTGTAGATTCAAAATAGCTTTTCTAATATAATGTATCTTATAATTGCATATTATAATTGCATCTTAATTGAATGATCCATGTTATCATGACCTTCAAAATGTATGAGTGGAATCATTTTAAGAAATGTTATTGTATCTTATTAGGCATTAGGTATCTACCTGTCCAGCATGGCACAGCCTAAGAGTGCAATAGACTAACTGTTAGCTCAGTGGTGGGACCCCCACCCCTCTCCCCTCTCCACCTCCAACATCGATGCCACAGGTGGAGGCCTTGCTGTAGACTGCCATACCACCCAAAGTGGCACCAGCCCACTTCTTCAGCAGGGCTAATGTTACAGCAGGCTACCCCATAGCAGTGTTGATGGCTAAGCACACCAGCCCCTACACGCCTATTCAACACCACATGAAATATTCATCATACAGAGAGTACAACGCTGTTTAAGATGGTGGTGGTGGGGGGGGGTAAAGAGTGGAGGGAGAACATGCTTGTGCGTGTTTACTGACAAACAGATTTTGACAAGAGTCACTCAAGAGTCATTTCTGGAGGAAAATGTCTGGTTGTTTGAGGATATGCAGTAAATAAAATGTGGTAGCATGTATGTATAAAAATAAAAAAAGAACATTAAAGGATCCATTTGGGCCTGTTCAGATGCTACCAGGAGCATTTCTGGAGTGGATCTCTTCCTGATTAGATCCATGTCTTGTCCAGAACCGTGTGCTTTCTGTCCCCTAGCTCCAGAATGGAAAGTCCTGAACTTGACCGAGGCATTGTGATGGATTATTATTGTTATTGGCTGACAGGGAAAGAGGAACTGTGTGTAATGATGACACACGGGCGTCACGCTCATAGTTCACTCCTGGGTCCAGGACTCTCAGATGTCCCCTTTCAAATGGGCTGGCTAAATGATTGGCTGCACATGGTTAGCCTGGGTCAAGGGCACTAAATGCCATCGCCAACATGCCAGTCAACCCAGCCTGAGCCACAGCTTCCATCCGCAGGGCTGAAACTAATTACAGAATTGCATGAATGATGGGCTACATTAAGGTTTGTCTTTCTTCTTTTTATGACTTCCATCTCTCTCTCTCTCTCTCTCTCTCTCTCTCTCTCTCTTTCTCTCGCTCTCTCCTTTCTGTCTCATTCAACTCTACTTTTATTTTGACCTTTATCAACAGCAGTCACATCAGTCACCTGCGGTGTGCTTCAGTAGACTGAAACTCTGCCAGGACCAAGTCACTGGACACCTGACCTGTCCATCTCACCTGGAAGGTTCCAGAAACCAGAGCTCTGTCCCCTGGAACGTCTGACATTATTACACAGGCACAGACGAGACCGTGTGGCAGCACTACAGGTGAGATACAGAGAAAGACACAGGGACAGCTCTCACAGAGTTTATAGATATTTTAGCTTGTAGTAGCATTTCCTGTCACACTTTCTGAATTTCATATACACACAAATTGATATTACTTAATAATCTCTCTCTAAAATATTATAGGAGTGCTGTATCTTCTTTGATGGTTAACATTTTATATCCTTATTTGCTTCATCAGTTTGACATTATTAAATAGTATTAGTATCTCATGCTAAGAATAGCAATACTAGTAAAAGTACTAATTCAGCTGTTACAAAGCCATCCTCACCTCTTGGACTACAATTCTTGTCTAGAAAGCTGTGCAAAATCAGTGATGATTGTACTCACCACTGTTGTCTGTATTATCTTTGGTCTGGTGTCTTTTTATAACATAAAACCTCATTTGTCACTGATCCAAAATGGCTGACCTCGCCATCACAGTCTCATGGCGTGAAGCCTGTGGCCTGCTAGCTTTCTGCGGCATGCTGGCTGACAAGGAGTCAGGGCAAGGCGATGAATGGAGCCTCCTCACACCCCAGTCGTCTGATGTCATGCTGAGAGGACGTGGGCAGCTTGTCCATTCATTAATCTGGCTCCATTTACCAGCACTGTCATGACCCACTGCAAACTGCACATATCACAAACACACGCATGCACACACACACACACATGCGCACATACCACAATAATTTGGAAAACATACATTTTACATATTCCAGGAAAAATCACATTTTCTATTAATAAAAAGATTTTTACTGGAAACTCTTTTCAACCATCCACACAGTATTGGAGTTAATGTAGTGCATTCCTTTCAGTGGGCAGACCAATAAACATGGCTTTTTGAAACAACATTCCAGAGATCTGGTACTGTTACACTGCCTAGTAACATTGGTGCTTTGTGGGTACTGCCATGTAATAAATTACCACACACATATATATGTAAAAGAGCTGTATGTAGAGCCTGTTCTGTAAAGGATGTGATTAAGTTGTTTTAGTGTCTCCAGTTCCTCAGTAGCCAGGCTAGTCCTGCTGTAGTACCTCTGCTAAATATTGTATTTTGCTACAGTACTATGTTAGGTAACTATCCAAAGGCTTCAGATTCAGCAACTAGAAATTCTAGCAACCAATCAGTGGACAAAAACTAAAGGCAGAACCTATAGGTTTAAAGTTTAACGAAGTTCCCAGCTACCGCAAAGTTAACATATGCCAAGAGTGTCCAGACTCTTTGTACACAGTCAAAGAGTCCGGTCTATTAGGTTAGTTTCGTTCTGAGTAGAAAAGAGCTAATATATCCCTGAGAATAAAGATTAGTTCATAGAATAGACCAAGGGATTCTGAGGAAAGAGAAAGCTCTTTCCATCTGACCATTTTTAAATCATATCAAATCCACAGGCATCTATGCTCAAGATATTCAGCAACATGTTAGATTGCTTCTGTGAAATCTTTAAGAAAAAAAAATCTCAAGTGAATCCAAATATTTGGTGGTGTAGAGATACACGTGAACACATGCATGCACACAAACACACACACACACATACATGCACGTGCACACGTGCACACACACACACACTCACACACACACACACCACAGATGTGATAAACCTTTTATAATCTCTTGTTTCTGATTTAGCCACCATAAAGCCTTGCCAGTAAGTTGCATGGCCCACTGCTCCACCTATATCCATCCACACCCACTGGCACCATGGCCTTAACCTGGCCACTCCTCCTCCTGTGCAGGACAGCAGTGCTGCAAAGGAAAGTCCAAGATATTGAGATGATAGAATGATAACATGATGAATGTTCATGGAAAATGGCATAGGGCCAAAAAGGAAACACCTCTTCATCACGACAGCTTTCTGTGACCAACACTTTATGAACTGAATCTAATAACCTAATTGAAATAGTTTAATGCATCCTATAATGCATCCTTCCCAGGACTACGAGGCTACAAGGGGGGGCATCACTATGAGGAAATCTTTAGCAGACACCCGCCATGAGTGACAGCATAATGGTGTCTCACGTCATGAGGACTGACACCAGCGTGATTAACAGAGCTAATACTGTAAGGGTCAACAATATAAACTGTAATAGTATCAGCAGAGTGGGAGGACTTACACCATTGCTCCATTCATTTATTATTCAATTTCTAATAGAATCACCTCGGTAAAACGAACTGCGCTAGGTCAGATTTAGATGAAGTAAGCTTCACACAGGGGGCGATGGTGGCACAGGTGGTAGAGGTGCTGTGCGGTTACAGATTCGAGACCCACTCTGCCTGACCTCATTGTCTCTGCCAGCCTCTGCCACCAGTGTGTGAATGGGTGAATGTGAGGCATACACTGTTAAGCACTTTGAGTGCTCGTAGGAGTACAAAAGCACTATAAAAATGCAGTCCATTTATCATTCAATATCTAAGTCCTGAAGCCTGATATGGGTATGTTATATGATTCCAACCAAATATACATACTGATAAGCATTTAATTTGCGTAAACGACAGATTTCTAACACCATATATACATTTATTAACCTGATTATTTAGATATTGAGATATTTAGAGGTGAAAGGATCAGAGGAAATACAGGACACTCTGCTATTATAACAAAGATTGCGGTCTCTACTGCTGGGATGTCTCTTGCCCATGACAGCTTGAAGGAAGCACAATCAGGCAAGACAGAGAAAATAAAGTTCTGAATCCACAGCAGAGTACTGAAGCTGCACCCACAGTCTCTGTTCACTCAAACCACACACTTGACATTCATAATGTGATTTGATGGCTGAGCAGAGATTGGTCCTCATATACTGCACTGAGAGACCAATGAAGGCCATTGACACAGTTGGTGAGAACTAAGCCAAGATGATGTTTCCACAAGCCAAATGCTGTATGGTACAATGCTAAGTAAGGCATCTGGTTGCAAATGAAAGAAACACTAATGACTGGAAAAATATATTTTCTGAGACCAAAATGGAGAACTAACACAGTCATGGGCATTCCATTGTTAGAAAATAGTGTACATACCACTGCTATGAGCAGTGTTTGTATGGTGCTCTAATGCCAGGAGTGGCACTGATACCTTTACAGGTCCAGCATAACTGACACGTCTTGAGTTAATAGTGTTATGATAGCCAGCACTGTGTACAATACTGGTGTCAGCTTTGGGAGGACTTGCACCTTTATTCCTCTCATTCATTATTAACCTCCGACCATAACTACTCCAGTTCATCACCTATGCAACCTGATGCTGATGGTTATTCTGCAGGGATATGTCAATATTTAATATATGTGCTAGTCGTAATGTTTGTTATGAGCATGGCAAAACACTTGGCAAAACTGAACAACCTTGTTATGATTCTAAAAGACTTTTACTTGTTTGGTCTCCAGTTTTATTACATTGCTTTTGATTAACCATTTTATTGAGGAAACAAGATGAATAAAGAAACACGTGAGTAATTAAAATGTTGTAAATCTGGTCATTTCTAACCAGTTGAAAATATATAAAAGAGTAAGAGGAGATTGGAGAGCTATCAGAAGAGAGAAAGGCCCTCTATCATCATGGAGACTACCAGACTACTACTTTTGATGCTGTTGCTGGGTTGCTGTTTAGCTGAGATGCCGCATGCAGTCACAGTCAGTGAGAAAGAAGACAACGAGGTCACGGATGCTCAAACTACAACTAGAGCTGAGGTCCAACAAACCTGCCAGCCTGACATCCACACAGTGCTGAGAGAGATGAGTGTTCTGATCGCAGAACAGGGAGTGGAACTCAGACACGCTAAGACACAAATGGGGCCATGGGGAGCACAATGGAGCACCTGCAGAGACATAATCAGGGTAACTCAGTATAAATTCATTTTCCACCAGAACTATTCCAAATGTTTGTGTTTGCAGGTCACATCCTGAAGCTGTCAAAGACCAGTCAGAATTAAGTCAACCAGTCAATAAAGAGCAAAAAAAAGTGAAAACGTTTCAAAAAATGTCACCCTTACTTAGATGGGCACCTCTTTGGAGCAATGGAAAAGGGCTTGTGTGTTGTTCTATGCCAATGTTGTTCTAAATCACTGTGACAGGGCTGAAACTATGAAGTGTGTTGACCATATAATAGACGGAATTCAACAGGCCGCATGACATTTTATTTTTAGATATCATGGCTGGCCACTTGAAAGGGAGCAACGGTAATGGTTAATAGAATACCCAATGGTTAATACTTCACACTCCAAACCACTTAAAAACATTTTTTCATTGATTCATTTCTTGTTTGTTTTAGGGGAGCATATACACTTCATATACAATCTGAATGTCATGTGAGAGTATTTCAGGTGTGTGCTGTGTAATCATATGTATGTATGTATGTATGCACTGTGCTCTTTGTCCCAGCTCAGGCCATGAATCTGAGTGCCATGGAAGCCCGGCTTCAAGCCACTGAAGAAGCACTGGAGGAGCAGAGAGTGTTAAGCACAGAGGCCAGACACACACTACAGGAACTCCAGAGTCTCAATGAAGGTGAATAGTAATGTCTATGAATGAGAGCATCAGTGCTGTTGCATGTTCTGTACATAACAAAATGAAAAACAAGTTAAAGTACAGCATTATAGCCCAGACCACAGCATGAGCACCATGGCAAATCTGTAATGTTAAACTCAGGCATGACCTGTTCTAATGTATGACACAATAGGTGGCAGGCCATGGCTTTAGTTCAACTGTTAATGAAGACAGCAGTATTAGATGGCAGTGATTTTTATACGGGTACTACAGAGCCCAAGACAGCTTTCATGACCAGCAGTTTTTGCTAATGTTTGCCATATTCTATACTGTGTAGTGTTTTTAAAAAGCTGTCTGAAGCTGTCTGATGTAAACTAATCTTGACCTTAATCATTTCTCTACAGTAAGTCCTCATTCAGTCATGATGGCTTTCCTTGAGAAGTAAACTGAGTAGATTCACACTTTATTTTGCCTCCACAGGGAAAAAGGTGGCTTTTGCATTATCGCTAGAATCAGACACGCACACATACCGTGGGCCGTACAACAAAGGAATGACCCTGATCTACAAACACATTTTCATCAATACTGACAATGTCTATGATAACATAACAGGTAAATCACAAGGCTGGTTGTCTTCATGTTAGGAGTTGTATGAGGTTCCTAAGATCATGATTTCACCAAATGTATCACATTGTAATTGATATATTATCAGATGCCATGACAGCTTGGTCTGTGACTAAGGATACTAACATGATCAGTCATGATCATGATTATCACCTGTTGTCTAACCTGTTGTCCCTCCTCAGGGTTCTTCTCTGCGCCAGTAAGGGGAGTTTACGAGTTCCACTTCCACGTCATTGCAGATGACGGGCAGTTTGTGACAGGGGTGTTCTTAAGGAAGAATAAACAAAACCAAGTCATGGTCTTCTCTTACCAAGACAAGGGCATGAACAATGCATCCAATGGTGTGAGTCTACTGCTGGAGGTGGGCGATAAGGTGGATATTTACCTGCCAAAGACTTACAGGGTGTTGGATAATGGACATCACCACAGCACCTTTAGGGGGCATCTCCTCTTCCAGCTTTAAGAGCCTCAACCCTCAAATCATACAACTCAACAGAGGTCAATAATAATTCTTATGATCAATACAGTTGATTGAGCAGCTGGAGATATAGGAGTTGCTCTGCAACCAGAGGGTTGCAAGTTTGAGCAGGTGACGCTGAACAACAAACTGTACCCAAAACTGCTTCTTCTATGCAGTTTACTGCCTTACACGGTTGCCTATTTCTTTGGTGTATGAGTTTGTGTGTCAATGGTTGAATGTGAGCAATGACATCGTAAAACGGTTTTAGGTGCTCAGAGTACACAAAAGTATTATATAAATGGTGTTTACTATTTCAATAAAAATTCAGTTGATAATGGTCAGCAATTGCAGTAATTACTGTTGGCTACATGTGGTTTTATGGCCTGGACAAAAACTCTGAGTTGACACAGAACTGTGTGTAGCGGTGGAGTGGGGTAGCGGTGGTCTTGGACCATGAATCTGAATCATGAAAACAGACTGAATTTAAGAACTGATGTAATGGGGGGTTATTTTTTTTACTTAAAGAATGATTCTTAAAGATGCGTTTCACACCAGTGCTGAATAATGTTTGTTCATTAGGAACATGAAATAAAGAGTTAATATTTCTAAAAATAAATAATAATTTTGTCTATTTTGCTTTCCAACTATGAAAAAGATGTGTGAAGGTAAAACCTGTTAACTGCACATGACAACTTAAAATAAATGCATTTGAAAATGTTTGTTTCCTGAAACCATTTGACTGTCAAACTAAATAGTGAATTCAAACCATGACTGCAGTGTATGCAATCCATGGCATTGAAGAGAATTTATAGTCTGTAGCTGTCTCTTGTTTTTCACTGAGGGAGATGGAGGAGGAGAGGAGGACAAAGAATAGGAGTAGAAGAGAGAGAGAGGGGGGGGGGGGGGGGGGGGGAGAGTGAGAGTGTGTTCACAGCACAGCGGTACAGCTCAGGTTCTCAGACAATTAAATCCATTTTGCTTCAAGGGACATTCTTAAAACTATTTCATAACAGTCAGTAGACCACTGACATGGACTCAGTCATCTGTTTAACAAGCTGAACACACACACACACTTACTCACACACACATACACACACACACGCAGTCATACAAACACAATGAAAGTACACCTAGTTATCATGACTTTCACATAACCCTTACAGTGCAAACACACAACATCTACAGATACAGACACAGACATAGACGCAGACACACACACACACACACACACACACTGTAACTGTTCAAGCCCTAGGCACCCCACCATCCACTCCTCCCCTGGCCATTAAAAAAGAATCTCCTAAACAACTGACCTCAGTTTGCCTGTGCTTTGGTGTGTGTGTGTGGTTCCCTCCTGTGTGCATATGCAGTCAGATCTCGATTATGTGAATGTAGTCAGGCCTCTGGCGTCTGTGTGTGTAGCTTGGCCAGGGGAGTGTTGCCTTGTGTGGTTGTGTGTACAGTATGTAGCTGGGACTCTGCAGTGTGTGTGTGTAGCCGGGCTCATGAGTGGGAGGTCTCGGCTGTCCTGGGCACCCCCACTATCCCGTTGGGTCTCATTACATAAGCACTCCCAGATCAATTACAGTCACGCCACTGAGGGGGCCGGCCGTGGTCCCGCCCCTGCCACCATCACTTTATGTATTGATGAGGATCAAGCATGAGCGAGTGAGTGAGGGACATGAATAAGACACCGAGAAGCACGCGCACACACACACACACACACACACACAAACACGCACACACACACACACGCACAAATGGAAGATGGCTTTAAAACCATTCATTATGGAGATATGAGAGACAGAGGCGGTGCAGCTTTTGAGGGGTGGGGGGTGGGTTACAGACCGTCACAACAACATAAACATCTAGAGTAGGGCAGTCCTGTAAGTAGTACAAACACTCACACACACACACACAGATAATGGGCTTTAAAAATGCAGATAATCTGGGATTATGCAGAGATTTGCTTGGGAGGCGAAAGTGAATTAATGGGTGGGAAATGTGGCTATGTGCATCCCTGAGAGAAAATGGGAGATCTGTAGTGTCTGTGTGTGTGTGTGTGTGTGTGCGTGTGTATGTATGTGTGGCGAGAGAGACAGGGTAAAGGAAAGAGACAAGCAGTGAGTCTGTTTTTGTGCACAATGTGGATGAATAACCAGTCAGATATGAATAGTCCAACTTCAGATGTATATAAGAGGTCATTTATGAGCAAATGTTATCACAGATATCTCCCAACACATACAATTATATTTACATTTCCATTATTACAACTTTGTAAATAGTACATGCCTGTGTGTATGTAGGCTGAGACATATCCAAGAAAACATAGTTGAGGGTTGACCCTTAACAAATGTTTATACATGTGTGTGCGTGTGAGTGCATGTGTTTGTACATGTGTGTTACGGAGGTATTATAAAGCCTGGATAGTGTGAGGAAGTATTGTGCCCCATTCATTTCAATGGCCCATGCTAGGCTAGCTACTACAGCCAAATAAGTTCACAATTCACCGCCATCCTCTTTCTTAAAATGGCATTTCATGGAGCTCATTTTCAGCACCTCCTAGAGTTTGCCGATTGGATGCCACCATAAGGCACATGCTAGGATGGTCGTGCCCAACACTAAACTCGTGCAGCACGTGTATGAGCTGTCAAAGGAGCAGCTACCAGTCTGCACAAAAATAGTGCCAGTGTCGCATTTAAAAGATGTAGCTGGGAGGAAACAGTGATGTTGATTAGATGGAGCCAACCAAATCCTGATCCAGGTGTGTATGTGTTCTCAAACACTGACATTTGTGCATTTGTATAAGTATGCCCCAATTGTTTGACCCACGCCCCAGTTGTTTGTCAGTGTGTGTGTGAATGCATGCTTATATTAATTTCAGAGTAAGTGAGTGTACCAACTGCCATCTCAATTGAGTGTGTATATGTGTGTGTGTGTGTGTGTGTGTGTGAGGTCAGAGTTCGCGCGGGATGACGGTAAAAGGCCTGATGGGACAGCTGGCCTCCAGCTCCAGGGCAGTGAGAAAGCAGTCGGGCGCCTGGCTGCAGCCGCGGCTCTCCAGTGCCTCCCCCAGGCCGCTCCAAGCCTCATGCGACGTGCTCTGGGCCTGCACCGCATCCCGAAGCACCTTCTCTCCCAGCGACACGCGGCCCAGACGCACCAGCAACTTACCCTGTAGGAGAAACACACACACACACATATTATTAAATGCAGTTATACCACTACCACTGCTTGATCAAATTTCCTATTGTTATGTGCTATTTACAACATACATTTTTTTCAGAAAACCATACTCCTCTGAAGTAGTTCCACTTTTGTGGCCTTATTACACTTGCAATCAATTCGCCCAACTTGCTGTGACGTTTAAATGAACTGTCATGTCAACACAGAGTTACAATTTAGCGGTCTGAACGACGTTCACAGCACAGCAACAGTGTAATTTGTGACCGAGATGGTTTTTAAGTCTGTTACACTGCATTTAGTAGTATGGGAAACGGTGATTTTACAAATGCCAAAACAGGATAGAATGCTTGGGTATGATGCTTGTCAATGACAGATCGACCTAACGACCCGCTTTTGATCATAGCAACCATACATTTAGAACTGGTTACAACAGTTTATCCCGCTAAGTTTTGAATGAGTTGATGTGTGGTGGAAAGAAGCAGTTCTGCAAACGAACCTATTTTAGCTATCAAAACATGTAAATTGTACACAAAAAAACTATTTTAGCTATCAAAACGTGTAAATTGTTAACAAAACTACATTGCACAGACGTAGTAAAAGCGGGATAATGAACTCCATAGCGTGCGTATATCAGATATGAATGCGCACCGAACTGTAAAGGCCTCTCAACTTTTTTTGTGGCCTTATTACCACTTCTGCCGTGCATTAATATCAGATATACGTGTCTGACAAATGTGCCGTTCATTATCCCTAATGTAAACACACATCAGTACACCTGCTCATATGCAAGTCCAACTAAAACCACACAAATGCACACATTTTTACTGCCAGACACATAGAAACAGCTCCCATGCTGGTCCAGTGTAATCTGACTGTGTTCATACACACACACACACACACACACACACACACACACAGCTGCAGATTTGGATGCACTAAAAAGATGCATCTCAGCAAACCAATGACTATAATGACACTTGTGTAGACACACAAGACTGGGGCCATGAAAGGCCTTAAGCTTAATTTATACTCGTCCCACTCCAACAATACGGAGACACGCATTCCACACACAGATACACAGACCTCTCCAACATACTCTTCAAGGGCTGATGGATACCTCCCCAATTTTCTAACTGTTGAAACGATGCAGACCCCATGGATGGGGAGAGCGTGTGATTGGACGGCTCGCTTTGTTTTGGCTTCTAGCTACTCACTGAAGGTAGCAACATGCTAGTTCACAGTGCAAGCTTTGTAAATCATCTCAGATGTTGTTTTGGATACAGTGGAAGGATTTCCCGATTGTACTGTGCCTATATTTCAATAAAGTTTTGAAATCAGCACTTCGTCATCAGGCATAACTTTGTAGGCAGGTATGTGAGCAGTTTACAAGCTAACAGAACAACTGGCTGAGAAACAGAAGCTGACAGAAAACTCGTAATTTGCTCATAAATAAATAACGTGAATAAGTTGGCTATTGAGAAGTGCTACATTAACAAAATGACAAAAAGACAAAGCCAAACTACTCTTTCATCAATGGATCAGTATGAGGGTAGACTAGTGCCACTCCAACCAGTGTCTGGTAGTGTGTGTTGGTGTACACGGTACACAGACACACATTGAAGAACTGTGAAAGGTAAACCTCTCTGTGAATACAACTGCGTGTCTGCGTATTGATGGTGTTGCACAACCATAAATTAGGCTTTAGTTAGTTAACCACACACACACACACACACACACCACACACACACACACACACACACACTTACAGAAATAAAACCACAGAGACAAGCAGAAATGTGTTTTACAGGCTTACTGGTTCTCAGCTAGTCCTTGTAAAGAGCAGTTCTTACTGTGGACACTTGCACATACTCAAAATGCAGCAAACAGCCAAGAGAAATATCAAGTGTCAGAGAGCATCAACCGCAAGAGCTGAAACATACACTAACGAGGCACACAGACACACGCGCACACACACACACACGCGCACACACACACACACACACACACACGCCAGGCATGCTAATGAAGAGCCTCTAACAAGGAGGCCAAAATGACTGTGGGCTGTGACGTCACAGGGAAGTGAGAGCAAGAGTGTTTCTTTTGAAAAGAATATTGGGAGGTAACAGCTCTGGTGCTGCTCTCCCTCTCAAATATGTATTGTATTGTATATCCATATGTATAATATGTATTACATCTCTCTCTCTCTCGCACACACACACACACACACACACACACACACACACACACCATCTCGCGGAGAGGTTACCCCAAACCCTGAAGCTCACCAACTCAAAGCCTGTGTTTTTCTCTGCTCCTCAAAGCTCGCATGCAGTGAGCACTACAGAATGGAAACATTCAATCACAAACAGTTCAAAGGACTCAAACATTTAAATGTTACTACAGTGTTGTCAGATACTGCAGGGCAGTAATTCTACTCCCCTTCAAAATACTCACGCTGCAACAATGTAAAACTCAAACTATATCAGGCATAGACTATAAGGAAGTGAAAGTTTCTCCTACTGACAAGTTCTCCAGTCTCCAGCGCGTTTTAAAAAGGTAGAATATGTACTTCCATCATTTGTGTTAGCACTTTTAAATCCCCTAGCTCAAGATTCTCACATTTTCTCTTCCTCTAACCTTCCCATGACTGAATATGCAACACACACACACCCACACACACACACACACACGCACACACACATGCACTCACATATGCATACACGTGCACACACACACACACACACACAAACACACACCTTTATCCCATGGTTAATCTCACACACATAGGCACACCCGCTCTGACTCCTTATACTTAAGATGTTTTCAGGGCTGCAGAGATGTGACTATGAATGAAGTCTGAGAAAGTATTTTTTGGGGGTTATTATATCTGTGTGTCCTTAGATAGCCTCTACAAAAGCCGCAGCACATATGTCTTTGTGCTGCGTCTTCGAGTGCATTTGTATGTGTGTGTGTGTGTGTGTGTGTGTGTGTCCTCATTTGTCCTTCTCAGCAGCCCTGGTCTACAGGCTGCAATTATGCCCCTCTCACGTCACCACAGGCTCATCAGTGGATTTAGTGCTTAATAAAGTGAGAGGCCCCAAACACGCACACACACACAGCCACCCACACACAATCATCTCTCCCTCTCTCTCTTTCTCTCTCTCTCTCTCTCTCTCTCTCTCTCACACACACACACACACACACACACACACCACCTACATATGTACTGTATGTATGTATGTACCTTCCTACCACTCATACATGACCCACTAGCTCATTCTGTAATGCTCAACATAAAACTGAACACATTTACATACCCTAGTGAAACCTGATAGAAATCGAATGGGATCTCCAGTGTGGCAGTGAATGCACTGTCAATGATCTGCAGCAGAAGTGAACCAGTTAGCCTCTTGTGAGCCATATAATGTCATTATGGTCCGAACCCAGAGCTGTGATTTCCTGTTTCTGTTTTATGATCTCCAGTGGGATCAGTGCCTTAATGCAGCCAGGAGGGCTTCACTGTCTCTTCTCTGAATTCTCATTAAATGCATCTGAGGATGAGCTCTTGCCAACACACTGAGCACAGTCTGCTTTTGTCAGTGGAAGATGGCCCTGTAGGTGTCTGGAGAGGCAGCAGGGAGGCTGAATGCCTGGGCTGAGTGCTGG
>PYXC01000133.1:1647500-1677500 GCA_015244755.2 Tenualosa ilisha | reverse complement strand
ATGTGTGTGTGTGTGTGTGTTTATTATGGAACGTTTGGCTCTCTGATCAGAAAATGTCCTTTCAATCATTTGCATCATTTTTGACGTCAGCTCCATGGTAAATGAGTTTACATTGTGTTTTCATTAGGAACCTCTCAATGAGTTGCAACAATTGTACATTTATGAAGCTGATCCATGTAATGTGACATAACAATTGATATAAAATACATCTCTACTGCCAGGGATATTCAAATAATCATTCATATAGTGTTTATTATTGTGATTTGTCTTCATGTTTTCAGATCACGATGCCCTGATGTATACTAACACATTTCCACATTCAGTGATATGTGGGGCCATATTGATATATGAAAGCATATTCACATGCATCTTCCTGTTGTTACAGCAATGGACTACATACTGTATGCACTGGAGCTTATCTATATGTTGAATCTATGTAATGTCTCCAAATGTGGCCAAAACAGACACTGGAGGCAAACGTGAGTGTGTATATACGTAGTTACCTTTGTGTTGAACACATGTGTGTTTGATTGGGCCTGTAGGGGTGCATGAGAAAGTTTTGTCTTTGGCCTCTTCATCAAACACAAGTTATAAGTGCACGCACACACACACACACACACACACACAAACACACACACACACACATAAATTAGGAGAGAGTGTGAGAGTGGGATTCAATGAGATTCAACTGATTAACTCTCCAGGCAATGGCTTCTCAGCGTTCTGCTTGCCCCCCCACATAAGAGAGGTCAAAGGGAGCAGTGAGGGGCTGTTTCCCAGTCATGGCTCAGAGAAACAGAGAAAGGGAACGCAAGTGCCAATCCAGGCTGGTCTAAAAGACTCTGCTTTCTGCTTTTTAACAGATAAGCCCATCAGTGCAAACCAAACAGCCGAGCCACTCTCATCGCTCCTTCCTGCTCTCATCCCCTCGGGCTGCTGAGCGACAGCCGACCGCTGACAGCGGCGAATATGGAAGCGTCGGGCCATCTATCAGCCCCATCAGATCTTTTCATCAAAAATAATATCAGTTTTAGGGCCGGCATGCAGGCGCGGCTGGTGCGCGCTAACTGTTCACCCTTGTAATCAGATCATGCTTGATGAGGGGTCCGGAACAAAGGCATGCAAATGCGGCGGGGGGGGCCTGCAGCACCGTTTGATGGCCGTGCCTCTTTCATAACCAGTAATGGCTCCTGACAGGCCCCTTCCAACAGATTCTGTGACAAACTTCTCAATTTTCCCTCAGCAGATTTTTGAACTTTACGCATCCTTTGGCGCTCTTGTCAAACAATCCAAACGCAATGACCCAATTGACCAGTGGGCCTTTGCGTAGAGGGGGATGCGTGCTGGCTATTGTCTGAACGGGCAAAAACAACCCCCACCCCCACCCCCCCACCCCCAACTCCCATTCCCAACTCCAACCTCCTCGTCACCCCCACCACCACCGGAAAAAAAAAGTACGTAATTAAGCCCCAGTGAGAGTTCTGCCGCTCTGTTCTCCCGTTTTCTGCATCCATCCATTCTCCCCTCTTCTCTCATTCTTCTGCTCATTCTTCTCTGTTCTTTCTCTCGTCCCTCTTTGTGGGCTGGACGGCAGGAGCTCCATGGCAGGGTGCCCCTGCAGGAGAGCCTGCTACTTGCACTTGAATGCCCACGCAGGTGCACTGTGTATGTGTGTGTGTGTGTGTGTGTGTGTATGTGTATGTGTATGTGTGTGTGTGTGTGTGTGTGTGTGTGTGTGTGTGTGTGTGTGTGTGTGTGTGTGTGTGTGTGTGTGTGGGTGTGTGTGTGTGTGTGTGTGTGTGTGTGTGTGTGTGTGTGTGTGTGTGTGTGTGTGTGTGTGTGTGTGTGTGTGTGTGTGTGTGTGTGGGTGTGTGTGTATGTGTGTATGTGTGTGTGTGTGGTGGTGGTGGTGGGGGAGGCGGGCTGAGTGCTCAGGAGGCGGGCGAGTGGAGATTTTCCCACAAAACGCATGGGCTCATTAGGTCATCGTAATAAGGAAACGCGTTTTGTTTTATTAAAAGTCTCATTACTTTCACACAATAGGGCGTCCAGTGACCCCATTGCTGCCCCTCTGCAACCCCTTCATTATCTGAATAGCCTTTATAGAATGCTGCTCTAATTGCAACCTTGGGCAAACCACACCAGGGCCATTCTCTGCACATGTTTCTCTGCCACTAAGTGTAAGAGGAGCTAAAGAGGTATTGGCCAAAAGCTCACACATAACAAACACACACACACACACACACACACACACTCAGTCTCATGGGCATACAAGTGCAGACTGTCTCTTTGCCACTCTGAAATAAACACAGTGCAACACACTTTCGTGCATAAACAGACAGTCTTTCCACTGTCTCACTCTTACTCTGCAAAGGTGCAAAAGCCCTTACACATTGACTGTCCAAAGCCCCTACATATTGACTGTCCAAAGCCCCTACACATTGACTGTCCAAAGCCCCTACACATTGACTGTCCAAAGCCCCTACACATTGACTGTCCAAAGCCCCTACACATTGACTGTCCAAAGCCCTTACACATTGACTGTCCAAAGCCCCTACATATTGACTGTCCAAAGCCCCTACACATTGACTGTCCAAAGCCCCTACACATTGACTGTCCAAAGCCCCTACACATTGACTGTCCAAAGCCCCTACACATTGACTGTCCAAAGCCCCTACACATTGACTGTCCAAAGCTCTTACATATTGACTGTCCAAAGCCCCTACACATTCACTGTCCAGAGCCCCTACATATTGACTGTCCAAAGCCCCTACACATTGACTGTCCAAAGCCCCTACACATTGACTGTCCAAAGCCCCTACACATTCAGTGTATGGGTGCAAACTGTGGATGTCTGTTTTCAGTTCCATTGTCAAAGCAAATGTTGTAAGTACACATCCAGGTGCATAATTGCAAGGGGGTGTGGTAAGTGTTTTGGTTCCAGAGTGTGTTTGTCTGTGTGTGTGTGTGTGTGTGTGTGTGTGTGTGTGTGTGAGCATATTTACCAGTGTGTGTGAATGCATGCCTGTGTGTGTGTGTATGTGTGGTGTGCACAAGCATGCATGAATTTATACTGTATGGATGTGTGAGTGTGTGGCTGTCTGCTTTTTGGCCAGTCCTTGAGCAGCGGAGCTGGGGGGTGGTGGTGATGGTGGGAATGGTGGGGGGAGGGGTGGTGGAGCGGGGGCCCCACCAGGAGAGCAGGGCAACCTGATAGTGCCCCCGGTGAGGGGTCCCCGGCTTTGGGTATTAAGCTGGGGATTAAGGGGCCGAACCTGCGGAAAGACGGGGGCAGAGTGCAGACCCCCCTTCATACACACATGCATACAAACACATATGCAGCCGCGCACAGAGAGCAGCGGGAGAGCTCCTCTGAAGCACACACACCAGTCTCACGTCTGAAGAGTTTATATATGAGGATGGAGTGCAAGGGAAGGAAGGAAGGAAAGAAAGAAAAAAAGAGAAGAAAAGGAAAAAAGAAAAGGAAAGTTGAATGAAATCAAGAAAATAATCTTGAAACCAAGCATTTCAGCACTTTTCATTCAGAAGTTACAGGTCTAACATATTGCCTGAATCAACTTAGAACTAAAAAGCACTAGTTGAGCATTTACACTAAAAAGCTTAAGATGTAACACATCACTGATAAGACAAACTGAATAACTGAAATAACAACACAGCTTGAAGAATGTATCAAGATCCAAGATGCTGTATCACCATTTAGTCATTTCATAAGCAACTGAGAGATCATTTCAGGAAATGCAACGTGATAAGCTATCTAGAACTAAGCCCTGTACCTGTTAACGTGACACACTTTTCCAAGCACTCCGGCATCACTTAACTGAACCAGACCTTTGTATGCTGTCTGTGTCAGTGAATGTGGTTTTGAGCATTGAGGGCATGTCATCAAAGGTGTTAAATTTGTTTTAAAGTTGTCCAGTGTTTCTGAAGATTCATGCATCTCAACACAAATAAGTGTTGTTAATGGCAATGGCAAAAGATGTATGTGTGATAAGGAGTTACTAATAAAAATCATGCTTTAGCAAAGAAGAAAAGATTGGATTGCCAAATACAGTGTGTATTTAGTAAAAAAAGAAGTTTTAATTTGTACTGAAAGTAATATAATAATCTTGAGGCCCACCAGGCATCAAATCCAAGTGCAAGAGAGAGTGTGAACCCTGTTAGGAGTTACAGAGGGATCCCGTTTCTGTTTTGGCAAGCAACCTAGTATGCTTTAGTGCTAACGATGACATCAGCACAGGGCATATATTAGAGCAACTAGGCTATATACTCCCTGTCACCTAGTCACTCGTGTCATGGCCTGTCACTACCTCATAAAGCGCCATCATACTTTAGAGAGAGTGTGAATGTTTACATCAGTGCATGTGTCAGGGGGCTTTTATATGCCATGTTGTGTGTGTGTGTGTGTGTGTGTGTGTGTGTGTGTAGGTGTACAGATTGTCTCCCAGTGTTTCATTTGAGCTAGATAGTCACCAGATAAAGTGTTTACAACATATCATTGCTATCATTTATCAAAGCTACTCAGGGGCGCGGGTACAACTTCCCCATGTGGGATATGTGACAGATAGGATTGTTGTTGAGTAGGAGTGACAAATGCTATCAGTGGAAGAAGTCCTTTTCTGCTCCCTCTGCTGTCAGCGTGCTGACTGGCACATGATGACAGTTTGCCTGTCAGAGGAGCCGGAGAAGCAGCCCAACATCTTCTTTCTTCTTCCTCCATCCCATCCCTCCATCCCCCTCTCCTCTGTCATCTCTCCACTCTCGTCTGCGCCGCTCCCACCCTGCTTCCTCTCCTCTTCTCCGTCTCTTCCCAGCCGGGACGTCTTTGGGACAGGACGTCTTTAAAGTGACGCTGCGACTGACTGAACCTGGCTGCTGACAACATTATGGGCAAGCAATCCCGGACCACACACACACACACACACACGCATACACACACACACATGCATACACACACATACGCACACACACACACACACACAACACACACACACACACAAGCACTAACTAAACCATCACTTGTGATCAAGAATAGAACAGAAAAAATCAAATTTTTTCTTTGGTCACACACTGCACTTGTGGAAATCAGTCGCCTGACTCATTGTGCCAAAATCTGTTTTGGAAATGGGGACTCCATTTGTGGTGTTTTAACTAACACAATCAGTGGAGAGTGTTTGAATAGGTCACAGGGGGATCATTTAGTTACTGCATAAAGAAAAACATTTGATGTGGTCAGAGCCTATTCACAAGGCACTGCAGTTGCCCTTATGAGCTCTGTACTTGGTTTAATTCTTTCCACCAACCACAAATGATTTCAAAATTCAGGGTTTGGACACAAGTACTACTATTGTTGACTATTGGTTGTGTCAGTAAAATTGACAAACTACTGGTTCTCTGCCCCACAACCTCTGGTTTCCAAGCCACCACTTAACCCGAGGCTTCTTTACAGCGCGCACACACACACACACACACGCACAACCCAGTGGCTCCGCATTAACTTACTTTAATGAAAGCATGTATTGTCTGTGCACGTGCTTGGCAAGGGTGTGACATGTGGCTTTGTGTCAGCACTGCCTGGAGGTGCGAACTTCCAAACGGATCTGTGCTCCCTGAAAGGTCCCAGACAGTAGCAGCGTCACTGCCCACACTGCTACCGCCTGTCTGCCCGCTCCTGATGCCCTGTGCCAGAGGGGGACTCAGTGGCACCCACCCTTTTAACTGGGATTAAAGCCCAGTTAAAGACAAATGTGTGTGTGTGTGTTTTGATTCAAAGACAGAAGGGGAATTCTAAGTAGGTGGTTAAGTTATAAACCTAGGTAAGTTAAGCTGGAGAAAGTAGTAAATCTCCTAACAGAGTAGGCTTCTCGCTTTGTTTATTTAGGAGAATGAGAAGAGAAAGAGAATTTAAGCTCTTCTCCTATCAGGTTTACCACTACCTCCGGCTTAACTTACCAAGGTTTCAACTAAACAACCAACCCCCTGACCATTTCTTATATATACAGGTGAGTGTTTGGGAGAATGAATCAGACTTTGGCTAAACTTCCATGTGTAGCATGTAGCTCCTAATCAATCCCACTCAGCTCGAATAGTAGACCATGCATCAAACCACATAAGGATCTAATGTCTTAGGTGCTGCTGAAGGATTTGTAACCTATCCTTAAGACCGCTTATATAACATGCCTGAAGTGGATTACAGTGTATGGCCTACATAATAAGTTAGGATGCTTTCAGTGTTGACACTGTACATTATACCTGAATTATTTTATCAAGTTAAGCCTGTAAGTGCTTGTTTTCCTTTTTATTGTTTCACAACAAGCTATAACTCTCAGATGACGCAGTTTGCAGTGCCCTTGAGGAGTTGCCTGAGAGCCTGAATTATCATTTGTCTGAGAAGTTTATGTTAGCAAATAAAGTCATTTTAATGTTTCGCGCACACACTAAGCCAATCATCCTGCCTTATCTAGTCCTCTTTTTGAATAATGGCTTGCCCCACGGGACAGGCAATGCAGAGTTTAGTGTGGCAAAACAAACTTTCCCTGCAGACATTCCACTCATAAAAAAGAAAACAACAGTGCTGGGAATTTGAATAGGCAAATGAAATGCAAGTTGTCTGAGCAGAAAGGTGTGCTGTGTGCACAAGCCCCATCCTGATGAAGGCTGGCCGACCTCATCCAGCTAAATCAAAGGGAATCTTGACACTTTACTCCCCCCTCTGGCTAGAGAATGGAACTGCAGAGAGATGGTGCCCAAACTGTAAATCTCGTTTAAAAGCTTGTTTTGTGTTGGTTGTATGCAATATTCTATTTTTCTGAGATACTGAGTTTGGGGCTTATATTAACTATAGGCTGCAGTCATCAAAATTAACACAAATAATTCCTTTTCGACAATATTCTCATTTTGCTCTAAAATCAGCATGGGTGACCACAACAGAGAATCCAGTCGGTTTTCAGATGTTAAAACATTCAAAGTTTATTATGGGCACTACAAAGCAACACACAGTCCCTCACTCTTCTCCCAAACTCACAGCCTCTTGGTCCTCATCTTCTCCATCACACTTCCGACGCTTCTTACAGTCCACACACTTTAACACAGCTTTGGTCTCAGCAGAACATCAAAGTTTACGTCTACATAGAATAGGCTACATTTTCATTACAAGAGGACTGAAAATATGTATATATATTTAATATATACCAAACACTGCCTCTTTTAAAAAGGACTTTCATAAAAAAAAAAAAAAGTTTTCACTTTTTCCAGTTTGGTTTTTGAGTACTAATAATGTTGAGCCACATTCATGGTAAGTGACATGAGTGCCACATGACTGAGAAGCACTGAAAAGGAGGAAGGCCACAGTATGTAAGTGACTAGTTCTCCTTGGCTCCAAGCCTTCTTTGGTTCTCCCCAGCTCCAACTGCAGCAAACACTAGAAGAACCATGGCTGCTGGACATTCCTCCTGGTCGCTCATGACACCACTTACAGGACACGCAATACCAACAGGGGGCGCTAGAACACAGACTTGCATTTCCCAACATGATGCAAAACATTATTTTAAGACATTCTTCAGTCAACCTACAAATACAGATACAGTAGCAAATACAGTAAAAGTATTGTGTGTAGTGGTTCCAAACAACACTTTGAAGCTCAGTCTTGGATGCATTGTGAAAGTAAGGGACACTTTTGGTTGGACTGCTCTGTTGAGTGTCTTGTCAAGTACGTCAAATGTCAAAAGTTAAACCTATCAGACATTCAAAAACAGACATTCTTTAGCAGGCTTAATATGAGGAAGCAATACATTATTGCAATGAAATGCAACTTATAAAAAAAAAAAAAAGTAGTGTATAACGTGTTTTTGAAAAAGTTACAAGAACGTGTAAGGCAGCACTGTTTACATAGGAAACTGGGCATCATAGCTTTAAAAACAACTACAAGATACTGTAAACATTGTGAAATGAAGGAATTTGCGCGTGCACGTGCACACACGTGCGCACACACACACGCACTCTTAAGTCCCCTTTTTAGAGAAGTGTTAAAGTGAGTCAGTTACTGTAGTGGGGCCCTTGTACTAACTACAAAGGGTCTTTAAGTGTAGCCCAAGGGTCGTGCTTGGTCAAGGTCCTCCTTTGGAACGAATGGTGCAGGTCTCCTGCGGGCACAGGCAGGGCAGGGTGTCCAGGGCCAGAGGACGGACACACACACACACACACACACACACACACACACACACACACACACACACACACACACACACACACACACACACACACACCACACACACACCTTGGTCTACAATCTTTTCATGGAGCAAACTTACTGGCTTGGAGGTGGAGCCAACAAGTGTCAGAGATCAAGGCATCTCATACGTGGCTGTATTGATGGCCGGCCTCCTCTTGGTCTTGATTTTGAGCGAGCCGTAGCGTGGCTGGGAGACAAAGCACACCAATGACAATCATGCTAATCATCCCTTCAAATCATTAGGCAACATCTGCAACAGCACAGCTGGCAGATACACAAACAGAGAGGTGCACAGCAAACACCCAGACAGACACTTGCCTCTTTGCGTGCAGCTTTGGCACGAGTCATCTTGACGCTCTGGGATCTTCTAAGGCCGCGTTGGACAGATGCCTCATCTTCTGAAAAGACTCCATCTCCCTCATCCCCTTGGCCCTCTGGCCTGTAGGCGTAATAGTCTGGTACACACACACACACGCACACACACACACACACACACACTTAGACCAACTGACCAAACTCGACTTGTACTTTGCCATGTGCTGAGACTGATAAGAGGCATGTTGATCTAAAGGGTTTGGTCAGTGTTGCCAGGTTGCCTGGGTCTACTTCTGCCCGCAGACACTTGGAGACTTGAAACTATGGCACCCTCTCCCTTTCAATTCAAACTCTTAAATCGGATGCTTAAACACTATGTGAACATAGCTGCCGTCCACAGCAGACCCTAGGACTGCAAACTGGTAAGTTTTAGGGACTTTACCTAGTATATCAGAGCAATTGTTTATTGTAGGCCAGCAGTGCTGTTGTCCAGCCATCATGAATATACTGTAATGCTCTCCTTAAAAGGTCAATTTACAATTTTACGATACGCAGACACACAAGCCTGCAGGCATGCAGACCTTTTTAATATGCCCTCCGAGGGCTGACCAATACCTCCCCAATTTTCTGACTATCCGTCGAAATGATGCAGACCCCACAGATAGAGGGAGCATGTGATTGGTCAGTTCGCTTTGTTTTGGCCTCATGCTACCCACCATAGGTATAATTAGCAACATGCTAGTCCACAGTGCAAGCTTCTCAAACGTTGTTTTTGATACAGTGGAAGGACTTCCCGATTGTACTGTGCCTATATTTCAATAAAGTACTGAAATCAACACTTTGTCAGCAGGCATTACTTTGTAGGCAGGTATGTGAGTTCACAAGCTAACAGAACAATTGACTGGCAGAAAACTCTTAATTTAAATCAATAACGTGAATAAGTTGGCTATTGAGAAGTGCTATGTCTCTATTAACATGAACAAAATGACAGAAAGACAAAGCCAAACTACTCTTTCATCAATGGATCAGTATGACTAGACTAGTGCCACTCCAGCCAGTGTCCGGTGGTGTGTGTTGGTGTTCACGGTACATGGACACACTATGGAGAACTGTGAAAGGTAAACCTCTCCGCCAACACAACGGCGTATCTGCGTACTGACGGAGTTACACAACCATAAATTAGGCGCACACATATCAGTGCAACACACTACAACTCCCGACTGACCATCACAAATCCCACCAATGGATAGCCTACATACAATAAAGACAGGCTATAGGCTACACACACATCTGTAACTTGCAAAGCAATCTCAATCTAAATAGATCTTAATTGAAATACATTATTAAACCATTATTATTATCAAACGTTATTAAAAGGAATTAGAAAAATGACTAGGTGGAAGTTTGAATATAATAAATCATTTGTTACATTGAATAGATAAATATGCTTTTCCAGTGTTTTCTTTTCACCCTATGCTCCAGGCTTAGGACTGTGTAAAACAGGGAGTCATGAAAGTGACTGATGAGGAGGATGCAGGTAACCACCTGATTACTAACATTGATCCTTCACTGGCTTGTGCACTGAATACCTCCTAACAATGACACTTTGTTACTCCCATTATCCATCTCACTCCTTGACTTCAACACTATGTCTGGCTACTACTACACTGTCCAGCCATAATTCTTGATAACCACCTATGGACTGACTACCATGTAACTATTATGATCCTTACCTAAAACCACCTGGTTACTACTGATTGTCCTTTTCCTGCATAGCCCCTTGAGTCATGGATCCGCTCAAGGTTTCTTCCTAGACTAACTAAACATAAGGGTTTTTTTCCTTGCCTCTGTTGCTCTTGGGTGTTCCTTCTGTAAAGCACCATGAGACAATGGGTGCTGTTTAAATAAAATTTAATAAAAAAATGTAATTAACTTTGCAACTCTATCTTTCTACTCTTACGCAAAATGACCCAAGCCTCTGTTTCTGTATATGCAGTGTGCACAATACATGATTTATTTGAAGCACATGGCCATATGGCTCACTGAGTGGAGGGCTACAGGATTAGCCATCTTTGAAAGAAAAAGAGCATTCGCTGCATCAGTGCTGAAAAAGCACTATTGGCAAATAGTGTAACAATGGATAATAATGTAATACATTTGCCATTTTCATGTAATAAAACCAATAATGTAAGAACTTGCCAATTAATGTAATAAAATGTATTCAAGTTATTTCACTATTGGATGCTATCACTGGCTGGATGAATGATAAAAAATACAAAAATGTAATAATTACTGCAGCCAAAAATGTAATAATTAATGAATATCACTTACTAAAATACACTAGTCAGTCACACTAACAATGAGATGGTGACAATGAGGATTACAGGTATGATCAACTAAATATTGGATAAAGACGTTTGCAGTATTGTCATCTCAGATCTTTCAAATACCTGCTCATCTTCTCAGATCTGTCAAACTCTTCACTCAGGCCTTGATATTTCTCAAGATTCCATTTTGAATTCCAACAGAATGTAAATTCTGTTGTTACATATTGGACTGTCTCAGAGGCTTTCTCACATAGCCTTGCCTTGCATGTTAGATCCTGGCCTCCACTGATCTTGCTCTTGTGTTGTCTTGATCAGTGCTATATTGTTTCCAAGCAGTTGAAGCCAATATATAAAATCCTATTATGCTTATCTGACCTTTTGAGCATCATCAGAAGGCAGCAGGCACACTGACAACCGAAATATATTCAGTGGCTCAATATCATAGCCTGTTTTGTGATATTTTCCTTCGTGGCAAGTTCGATCACAATGTTGCAACTTTGTGTGCACGTTGAATAGCCTACATCCCTGAGAACCCTTTAGAAGATGGCTATAGCCCTGCCCCTACTAACTAACTGAGATTGCTCATAGACCATGAAAAGGAGTAAATTGTTTAAAAAAAATAGCTATTTTGTAAGCTTTGATTCATGTACAATCAATTTTCCTTGATACTTTTAGGTGGCATACCACCACAAATGGGTGGCTGAGGGCTGAAATTATTCACCAAAAAAAGTGTCCAGTCAACCTGTTTTGGAACTTAAGGCCAGATGTGTGTGTGGGGTGAGTGCCCCCAGGAACAAAAGCTATAATGCCTTCACCTATATGACCATCAGTTGTGCTGAGCTGTGGCACTCAAAATAACAGACTGATTGATTGAGTGATAGAGAGAGAGCCAGAGTGAGAGTGTGTGTATGTGGTCAGGGCTTTAAGCAGTTAGTGATTGAAAGAGACAGCAGCAACACCAGATGTTTGTGAAGAAGTGTGACAAGTTAGTTATTACATTTGGTATTCTCTCAGTCACCTTTATGAGGAAGTCACCTGAAATTGTTTTCCAAGTCTTTAAGAGGTTCCCAAAGGCTCTTTGTGGTTGCTGACTGCTTTGCCTTCACTCTACGGTCCAACTCATCCCAAACCATTTCAATTGAGTTTGTCATGGTCATAAGCGCAAACCAGATGGGATGTCATGTGGCTTGAGAATGCAGCGATAGCCATGCTGGTTGCCTTGGATTTTGAACAAATCACAAACAGCGTCAACAGCTAAGCAGCCCTACGCCATTACACCTCCTCCTCAATGCTTCACAGTGGGAAACACACATGTAGAAACCATCCGCTCACCTTTTGCTCGCCTCACAAAGACATGGTGCACAGAACTGTTCTAATGTCTATTTCTTCTGTTTCTTCCTTTTTGCTGTTCTTACTCTTGGGCAACAAAACACAGGGAGTGTCCTTTGGTCTGATGAGTCCAAATTTGATATTTATGGGTCCGTGCACCATGTTTTGGTGAGGTGAACAAAAGGTGAAATAGATGGTTTCTACATGTGTTTTCTCACAGTGAAGCATGGTGAAGGCCTGATGATATGGGGGTGCTTTGCTTTGCTGTTGATGATTTATTCAAAAGTCAAGGCAAAGTTAACCACCGTTGGTGACCACTTCATGCATGGACAAGCCATCAATGTCATGGTTTGCACTAAGTGGGACCATCATTGTTTTTCAATAACAACACAATGATCCACACAACTCCAGGCTATGTAACAGCTATTTGACCAAGAAAAAGAATGATATATTGCTACGTCAGATTGTCTCCAGAATCACCATGACCCAAACTGAGTTGACATGGCCTGGGATGAGCTGAAGAGCAGAGTGAAGGACAAGCAGTCAGCAAGTGCTCAGCACCCCTGGGAACTCTCTCAAGTATTGGAAAACAATACCAGTTGGCTCACTCATGAAACTGACTGAGAGAATGCAAAGAGTATGCAAAGATGTTATTACAACAAAATGTATATAAAATATAAAATGTATCCTGTTTTTTGTTCATATATGTTTCCTCATAGTCTGGATGACCATATTAATCTACAATACACAACATTTTAAAATAATGGAAAACCACTGAATTTGAGGGTGTGTCTGGACATCTAACTGGTACAGTAAGTTATTGAGCAGTGTTACAGTAACAGTTTGCAATCATGAACAGGCTCAACCAGGAGGAAGAGGAGGACTGGACAAAGCCAACATAAGGGAGAAACTGATGTGTCGGTTTGACAATTGAGTTCGCTAGACTGTTTTGTTCATTAAAAGTAGCCCATGTCAGACAGTATTATTGTATAATATGCCTTTATGCACAAAATAAATTAAAATTCACACAGCTTACATACAAGATTTTATTTGGTATCAGTAAGTGTCATCATCCATTCAGTTGTGACTATTTACCTCTCCTTATCGAATTATATCAGCACAAAATATAACTGCTGATGCTCCACATTTGGATTCATTATGGCCGTTTCATTTGATTTTAAATGTTCACACACTGAGCAGCAGCTGCAGTTGCTTTAATACCACCAGTATTCATACGAATAGCCATCTCATCTTCCTTGCTCAGAAAGATTCTTTCAAAATTGTATACTGACATGCATCCTTGCCTATTTTAACTGACCAAACCGAGTTGTTTTGAAGTGGATGTGGTGTATACCTGCATAGCACATAACATACAGCACTGCTGGCCAGGCACTTTCATGAGACCCAATCTCTCCACTAGGTGGCAGAGTAATATCATAATGCCCAGATGACAGTGCAGGGCAGAGAGGGTGTGGGGCATTTGCAGGAGCACAGTAAGATTGTCACGTGAACTCTGCAAGTTTGTAATTGGGTCAAAGTTCTGACTTTCAAGTCTGCACTTTATGATTTCCTCATCTAATGGGATGAAATACGTGCTAGATGTCAAAGAGCATGTGTATAGTGTGTGTAGAGCGTAGCGTGTACTGTGTAGCGTGTGGAGCCTACCAGTGGCGTCTGTGCTGGGCTTGGAACTCTGAATGGCTCGGCGGCTGGGGTTAGTTAATGAAGGGTACTGGCTGTCCGAGTCGTCAGCTGGGATCTGTGATAGGTCATGCATGCTGAAGCTCCTCAGGCGCTCGCTGATGGCACCCTGTCCCTATGGCAACACAGTCACATGATGTGGGTCAGTCACTGGGAGGTCAGAATTGAGTCAGTACATCTCAGAGCACTTTCCTAAACCTGCTGATGCCTGAAAGCAAATACAAAACATAAAGACCCATATCAACAGTGGCAAAAGATCAAAAGATATTTAGGAGAACAGATACAAGCATGGGAAGCGGCATGTCCATATGGGGATGGAAAATTTCTAGACACAACAATGACACAAGGAAGCGCCCTGATGTGTACAATATATTTTGTGGTATGGCTACTACATGCTCATTTAGATACATCTTATTCTAAAGATATTCATGAAAATAAAATGAGGTTTTACTCTCCCCCACCCCAGAAAAAGGTGACATTTCTGCTGAAAAGCTAAAATAGAGTGATTAAAAAAGTCAACATCCTTTACTTCCAACCTGCCAGCCACTGTAAAAGGCAGAGGCTTGAAAAAAATGCACCCTGCTCATCGCATATTATTTCAACACGGGAGCACATGTTGCATCACATAATCAGCAAAATATCTACCAACAGATGCAACCATACTCTGAACACAGCTTCTGCAACTAACTGCCATTACAGCTGCCAGTAATGACTCCATATTAATTACAGAGCTTATGGTATTACACACACACACACACACACACCACGCACGCACGCACGCACGCAGACTCCTGCTATCACCCTGTTTGATTACTATGCAATGTACAAGTCAATTAGCACATGTGATAAGAATGGCACCAGGGGTCAAAATTATCCATTCTTTGGGTTATTTGTGGGCCATCTTTATAAAACCAAACACACACACAAAAAATGATCATCATAGGTGCTGTCAGAGCCTATAATGCCTTTCCCCACACAGCAACCCCATGGGGAAACTGCTTGCATTGCATAAGGTGCCACTTACAACATTTCTACCAGAGAAATCTCACAAGATCAAAGACAATGCTAATAGCAAGTTACAGCAGAAAATAATGGCAGGCAGACTCCAAAGAAACAAAAGGCATCTTTTTCCTAACCCACTCCTGCTGCTGCAGCCACACTGCTCTCTGTGGGGTGGTGGTCTTTCCCATTCCCTTGCCTTCAGCCACATTCTGGAACTAACCTGAACTCCTCTGATAGGATCTACGTCTTGTTTGTGTGCACGGCAATTGCATGTGCTGAGAGCCAGTGTCTGCCCACAACTGCACTGTTTTGATGTAATATTCAGTGGCTGCTTTAGACACACGTCTACCATCCAGGCAAACACTGTAGCAGAACCGTCTATCATCCAGGCAACCACTGTTGCACACAGCTTCATTGTTATCATGCTCTACACAGTCACACAACAAAACCTCAGTTTAAAAAAAAAAAATCTCACACAGCCCTCCCCACATCCTGCATATTACACAGTGCACACAATATTCTTTTGGATTGCCTTTAGATTACGCCACGTGCTGTACAACAACACAACACTTCAGTTTCTGCTGAAATCTTGGATTGGTGATGGAGTAATCACAGCAGTCTCGGTAGTCCTCACCCAAACCACTTTTGATTCATGTATGACAACCACTCCTCATGACAGCTGAACTACTCTTTCACGGTATGCTGATAGTCTGACAGCTGCTGATTGACATTGCCTGATCAATTCTGGCACTAGGACCCTGAAATGGAGGGGAACAAAATCTCATGGAAGATATAATCTCATACAGCCAGCAGACATCGCATTGCAACATAACTGAGCCTTGATTCTTTTGATTGAAGAAATCCCACATCATTGGCTTATTTAACTGCATATAGTGACTAGTGACGGTGTTTATTACTATATCGGCCCAAATATAAGACAGTCCTGAATATAAGACGACCCCCCCTTTTCCTGACTCATTTTAAAAGTCATTTCTTTCAGGCAATTACAATAAATTAATGCATGAGATCAAGTTAACTAATGTGGATAAATTTGTTACATTTAAATTAAATGAATAGTAGGCTACCATATGAATGATAATTTTCCATGAAAGTGCAAACAACACATTGTAGGCTATCTACAAGTCAGAAAACCATATGCATGACCATAGAGGTCTGTATAGAAGCTACAGCCTTGTGTGTCAAAGGGAGGAGTTAGCCCCAAATGTGAGATACTCAAACCTAACAGTGATTCGCCTCTCTCATTTCCATTGTACAGTAACTGATGTTCACCTTCCTTTGCAACAATACCAAGTGTTGGGATGTCTAAAAACACTGACGTTTGCTTAGCATTGTTTATCTATATGAGTGAGTTTTCCTAAGTTTGATCATAGACTACCGCTGAAAAGACAGCCTCTCCTCGAAGTCTGTGCAGGCGGTGGGCAAGTGGTCAGTCCATTGTGCCACATTGGAGACTTCTGTATCCTGAATATGATCGGACACTAAGTACCAGCTTTGTGCATTTAAACACCGTATCCTGAATATTATCAACACAGGGTCAAGGGATATTGAAGTGCATGTAAACCCAGTCATCCTTTTACACCACTCAAGGCTAATTTTGAATTTGTTCAAGACAATCTCTTACCTCTCCATAGTGTGTGGCAGTTGTAGGCCAATGCAAACCCACTGGTTCATTTAACACAAAAAATATTTTGGCATCCTCCATATTTTTTTCACTATTTTTGTCTAGTCTGTGAATATAAGATGACCTCCATTTTTCCAGAAGTATTTACAGGAAAAACAATATCTTGTTTGCAGACTAATACGGGACAAAGTTTCCACTGTTACTGTATACAAGTTTGTCAATCTGACCTATAAGATATTTACTTACTCAAGTGATACCATTGACCCAAAGTTGACTTCAGTGTACAAACTAAAACATTAATATACAGTACATTCATAATCACATTATGGTTTGTATTTTTGTAAGCATTACAGTGAATGGTGGTGATGGTTCTGTGCTCCAAATAATAATAATAATAATAATAATAATATCAACTATTTTTTAATCTGTGCAATAATCCTCATCAGATTAACTCTGTATGTGTGACATGATTGACACTGCAACAAGACTACATATCAATCCCTCACCTCAGAGCTCAGGGTCATCAGCAGACCATGGCTAAACACTTTCAGCTTGCATCCTATCCAAGCTCCACTGTAGCACTGAACACACTGAACACACTAAACCAGGCTGCCATCCTTGTGCTTACTAACCTACCACTACACTACAGACAGGCAGCAGAAAACTGATCTGGTGGATTTTCTGTTTGCTTTGGTTCATCAGAGGCATCACTGGAACATCACCAGGAAAATAACTCAGACGTCACAAGGGGTTAAGCAATTTAAGCAACTAGGGAGTGTTGAGCGAACACTTTAAGTTGGTAATCAATCACTCAACAGTAAAACTGAAGACTTATCCCCAGAATAATAAATCTGTGACTACCTTTTCTGCACTTTCCTTTGTCAGTACACTTCTATCTTTTTTGTACCAACTAGAACAGGTCAAATCTAGCGGTGTATATCCATTTGTACAGTCTAAGACTGATGGATATCTCTGTCCCTTCATCCAGGCCACATACGTAGAGTCCAACCATGTGACAATGAATCCTAGACTTAGTTCTGTCTGACAAACAATATTTTATGTATAGACAACTGGAGCAAAAACTGCTAAATTAAATTACTTTTTGACTGACTGTAGAAACTGACAGTACATGTCACTAAACCTATATGAGCAGGCAATGAGTGGGTGAGGGAGAGAGAGAGACACAGAGAGAGAAAGAAAGGGAGAGAGTGCGAGGGAAAGGTGGATAAGGAGACTGAACTCCACTACAAAGGAAAAAGATTGAGGAGAGGGGGTGTGTACTGGGAGTGATGATTACAGAGCACAAGAGGGAGAAATCAATAAAAGTAGAAGACGAAGAGGTAGGTGAGAGAGATGAGGGGGGGGTTGGGAGAAAGAGAGCTGGTGCTGGAGTAATGTAAAGTACAAGATCACCAGTGGGCTGGAGTTAGCAACAGCACTACAGGTGTGCTTTGCAGCAGCACGGTGCCCATGAGAGCAGTGCTGTGCCTGGCTCACACTAACGAGTACTTCTGAAGAGCCCACTCTCTGAGAGCTGCTCATGCTGCAGGCTAACTGCGCTAATTGAGGGCAACGTGATATTCTGAACAGTAGAAGACCCACTAAGACTAAGAGGCAGAACCACACACACTGGCTCCACTTTCAGCAGCCTGCTCTGCTCTGCTCCAGCAGCAGCTCTGACACAGGGATGCAGCAGAAGTACATCTTCAGAGAAGCAACCCAGCCCTCGGGCCACTGGCTCAGACTCTGCTGATAATTAGCAGTGAACAGAGGTGGACGTACAGTGTAGTCAAAATTTTCACTGGGGATGGATGGATGGATGGATGGATGGATGGATGAATGGATGGATGAATGAATGAATGAATGAATGAATGATCTCTCTGTCTCTATTCTCTACTCTACATATCCATCTCTATGAGGTGCAATTCTAGTAGGTTCTCTATGAGTGCATTTGACATAACTGGGCTTGTGATCAACGCCAAACACGCACACAGTCTAAAATTTTCCCAATTGTTAATGTTACGTTGCTGCTAATTTTGACCAAAATAAATAGGCATCCTTGTCCAATTCGCTTATTTATCTAAGCAAATGAAGGCCCACCAACTTATTGGGGTCATTTCAGAACCCACCATTTGACCCTGCCCACCTCTGAATGAGCAATTATAAATTGTCTGGTTGAACAAAAAAAATAAATGAATGATATTTACCACATTATAAATACAGGCACACTAAATGAAGAGAATATGATTTCCCATGAGAGGTCTTTTAAGTAATATGATAGACTATGGCAAATAAAAACACAAAATGCTACAGGAAAAATAAAAAAAATGTTAAAAAGCGTAAAAAGCTGTTTCATCTTAAAGGGGACAGAATGGAGTATTGTAACATGTTGAAAGTTGAATATATTCTATACATATACAGTAATACATATTATAACTTAGATTATCTAAAGTAAGCTCTTGTGCAATTTTACAAGCCCATTTAAAACCTTATACTTCGGCTACATATTGAGGTGATCCTTCTGGCTAAATGGCGCCCTCTTTGCTAGCATGGTTGCTATGGTGATGGAACCGTGCGATGGTAGCCTGTTACTGCAGCTTCCACTCTTGTTTTCACCCTTTCTGCTATTTTTCACGTTTCTTTTCACCTTTTGTGACTAGCATTGTGCTAGATCATGCCTTTAACTTTCTGTTACTTTTTGTTTAGTTTTTAGTCCGTTTCAGCTTGGAAAGTTTAGATCAGTTTGGCATTTTTACGGAGCACTTCTATTCAAATAATGTGCTCTGACTGACCCGTTTGCATATGAGACTCTACAAAGCTCTTGCTCCACCTGCGCCTCTGCGGAGCTGCAGAGACATCTTTTGCTGTCTATGGCAGAGACAGCGCAGAGAGAAACTGAGCCATGTCTGTGAAGGTGATGGTGAGACGTGGCGGAGCCATGGTTCATGTGGGGGCCATGCAGAGAGCTACATTCCAATGGCCAGGGTCGGAGAAACAGACCTGCCTACCCATCGTTTTGGCTGTGTGGTGGTCTCTAATGTGGGCTAAACCTACTCGTGGGTGGGCCAAGTGATGCCATCTTCATAACCACCTTGGCTGAAGATGATAGGCTATCCCATGCGCAACATCACTCCTCTGTCTGACTTCAGCCATGGTCTCTGAAAGGTGCTGGAGACAAACTGACTAACCACGTCTGGTTCCATCTGGGATCCTGATCCCAATATGGACTAATGCCCATTATTTGCTTTTGCTTTCCCCGTGTGTTTTTTTCTCTTTTATTGAGCTAATACTCTGTATGCAATTTCACTACATGCCTTGAATTAGTATTTCAGTGTCTGTGACAAACTCATGATCCTGATCTTGCAACACTACAATTGACATACATTAGTCTTTTCTAATTCCACGTTATTTTCAACATTTTCATAGGAAGAAGGGGACAATGGTCATGATAAGTATTTGGCCATGCACAACCGCTTCTAATTTATCCAAGCCAAGGCAAACTGTTCTCCATTCTATTTCTCCTTTACGAATGAGCCTACATGATAATGATCATGTTACTGTTTCTGAAAATACACAACCATGGACCCAAGAACTGGAGACAATGTGTACTCAAATATAACAAAACACTGCAAGTCAATCACTGGAAGGGTGTGCGGGATACGGGATATGTAAAGTGGGCTTGAGAAGGGGATTGGGGAGTTTACTCTCTGAAGTTTAGATGTGACATCATTCATGATCACTGACGGAAGTTTAAAAGATAACCCAGCAGCAAGTATCATGCAATAAAAGAGCGGGAAATGAGAATGACAGACTGCAGACTGTCAACACCCAATGTTCTTTGTTACGAAAGCCCACTTTTTGTATTAACAATTTCTTGAAACACTAACAATTTTGAAAATAAGAAAAAAAGTTCTTATTCATTTTATCTTCCTCCCTTTCAGAGTAGGTGGGTGATCCTGTGGGACATCCTTTTGTAGGAGGGGTTTCTTAGCCTGGGTGACAGCCCAAATTAATAGTGCATTTCAGTTGCCCACGGCAACCAACTCTGAGCTTGGAGTCTGTTAAAAAACCTGGGTGGATGCCTTAGCATCTGATGTTATTGTTTGTTTAGCATCGCCTTTTAGCATTACCAGTTTTAGCTATTGTTAGCCAAAAGCTAGCCGATATTCAGTTCAGAATCAGGCATTTTACTGAACTTAACTCAAACAAACATCATAGCAACATAGCGACAGATGGAGGCAAGATAGTAGCCTCGAAATCTAGATGCACCCTAACGGTAGCAAACCGTTTTGCACCATCGTAGGTCTACCACTGGTCTTACCATGGCTTGGTAACACCAATCACAACAATCTTTGTCTTTGAGAGAGACGAGAGTCGTTGGGTGGACTTAGCACAATAATGACAGGATTGTGATGGTGCAAATCAACTAAGTGGCCAATGAAAAGCAGTTGTTTGAATTGGCTTTGGCATCACTGTTGCCACTGTTTGGAATTACTGTTCACAGGCTGTTTTTACTTAAATCCACAAACAACTTTGTTGTGTTTGCACCCCTCATCCACATTAATCCACCGGTCTGAAGCAAAGACGTCTTGTGTGGACATGCAAAAACGCAAGCAAATGAAAACATTGCGCCCCAAGTGGTCATGTGACACAAGATCCTTGCAGGTTAGACAACTTTGAGAAATGAGCGGTCTAATGTTACCAACGTGAATATCAAATTAGAAATGTTGTTAACCTTGGGAACCCTCAGGATTTAAGAGGAAATTCTTAATAACAAGAAACGGATTCAAGACCAGTGTGTGGATGTATATAGTTTCTGTTTTTATACCCCCATTATTGTGGATTCCGGCCAATTGTGTATATAGCCAGTGTCAGGTGAGATGTGTTCAGGCCAATCAAATCATCTGTACGGATGATGGACAGATGAGCAATAGTGGCTGAGCCAGCGTACAACATGTTTTATTTCCCTTTCAGTTTACAGCAACATGACTGCCGCTGGAGCAGAGATGTTTAAATTACTAAACGGTTGTCCTGTACTGGTTGATGCACCAGAGATGCTAATAGAAATGGTCCAGATTTAAATTCTGATAAGGATTGAGACTGACAATGCAAAGCTAGGGTTTATTTCAAGCAGACATTACAGCTGTACACCATGAAAAAAGCGATTGGAGGCAATCAACAAATTAACTCTTGGAGACAAATGAACTCTTACACACAATCATTGGAACACGTTCAATGATATAAAATAATCCTGTACATGAAAGCAGATATAGGCCTCAGATTACTTACCGCATGTAAGGCAACCATCAAAGTCTAGTCACTGATATACTGCCATGGGTGTGAATGAATGATGCATTTTATTGTGTATTTATAGACATCTGTGTTTGTGTCTGACAGATCGTGCATGTTACCTTGACAGCTGCAGAGACAGCAGCAGTGGCAGCGATGCTAAGGCCTTGCCTGCCAAAGTTCACCATGGTCTCGTAGCTGCGCTCTCTGGCCTGAACGATGTAATCATCAATCTCCTGTTGTAACCGTTGAGGGAAAACAAACAGACGGTTGTTGGAAGAGTTCCCTCTGCGTTCCATACAACTCACAGTACTAAACATGGCTCAACGCAGCTACACAGTTTTATACCTTGCACCGTCAGTTGAACCTTTACTGAAAACTCATCAGGCATTGCTTCGATGTCATGTACTATTTCTTGGTTAAATCATACAAGCTTTAACTAAAAGTCAAGAGAGCACTTCAGAAGATTGAATCACTTTACAGCTTAAGGGTATGGCATGAAACTTTTTGTTATGACTTTTCAGGTACAAGCATGTGATGGAATCGGTGGTCTTACTCTTTCCTTGGAGGCCAGAAGAGGATGCAGGAACTTTCTGTAAATGAGGCTGGCTCCTCTGGTGTATGGGGACAACAACCAGATGACAAAGGCCACCTTCAGCTCATAATACAAAGGAAACCTACAAAACACAATGCCCACAACAAGGTATCAACAAGCCATAAGCTATGGAATTATATTGCTATAGTTTTTTTTTCATCTGCCTTTTCTTGCTTGCTACTGACAAACCCAAGCAAAACACCCACCCAACCCACCACTGCATTATAAAGTTGTAAATTATAAGTCAAGTCTTCATGATATTTTGTATATTACAGACAAAACACTGAACAAGTCTGGTTGGCTTGTTAGTAAAACAACCAATGCCTATCACATGAAGTCTTACCATGACAGGGAGGTGTCGGTGATGGTTTCAACAACAGTGTAAAGAGCATAAACAATCCAGTACATCATCCAGCGTACCTGTCAGATCACAAGCAGCAGCCTGAGTAAGCAGATGGTCATGAGACTTTCATGAGTTTACACTTGATCAGCTCTTGTTCAGCATGGCCTGTGGCCTCAAAAGAGCACATGGGCGCACCCCTCCACCACCACCACCACCACCACCACACACACACACACACACACACACACACCTCTAAGCATTCCAATCGTAGGGGCTTTGTAGAGATGAGAGGGGCTGTGTTTCATAGCATCTCTCACCAACACTCATCAGCAAACCGAAACTGTGGCCTGTGGAATGGCTCTCGAATAAAATCCTAATGCACGTTCCTATCACAAAGGGATAAATTACCCTTCTTAAGTAAGAGATCAGAAATGCAAAACTCAGCTAAAAGTGCTATGGTAGCTTAACTATTCTAAAAACAATTAAGCTAAAATGAACTAAAATGTCTTTGTTTCACACACAATTGAGAGTCTGATTCCACAGAGGAGACTCTGACTTGGGCAAAAAAGCAAAATGGCTCTTTCCTGCTTGCATAAGATGTTTAAATTACTGCACTCTGCGAGGGATCCACCCAACTTAATCACATTCTGTTCTAAAAGAAGGAGGGGGAAAAAAATTCCTCACTGAATGTACATATTGAATGTTAACATGATGACCTGCATGTACTATGCGTAAATGTGTGACAGCTTCATGTCCAATGGAATCATAGTGCCGACATATGTCCCTAGGTTTTCCAAACACAAACAGAGCTAAAAAGCTCACTGTGTGTGTGTGTGTGTGTGTGTGTGTGTAACACTGAGGAATCTGACGATGTGTGTGCGCTGGCTTGGAAAGACCGCATCAGGGAGATTGGCTTTTATTTTAGTGACAGACAGGGCCTGACGCACCTAGACTGAGGGTGAGGAGCCCGACCAAGCGTGAAGGTGGAGCTGAGCCTCTCAGACCATGAGCAATTTCAGACTTCAAAGGAGGTTCACGGAAGTCTCTCTCTTTCTTTCTCTCTCTCTCTGTGTTTGTGTATGTTTATACATACATCAAGGGCTGAGAAAGAGCTGTACAGAGCTTCATGGAGCGAATAATGAGTAATAATCTTGTCCTCTGGCTCTGGGAATACGAACATCCCAAAGATTTCCAGAGTAGGCCAAGTTCTCAAACATAGAGCTAACCATCTCTAATGGTCCAACAAAAGAAGGCGATCCCAAAGAGCATCTGAACAGAAGGAAAAATCTGAAGCTACTGAAATCTGGTTTTGAGCATACTTACATATTCTCTGACATTCTTGGTCCTGACAGCTTTGTAGGAGTAATATGCAGGATAGAGGGTTCCAAACACAAGCCTACAAGAAGAGAAAAGGATATTTTACAAGGTAGCTCTTTACAAACGTTTTCAGACTGGAATCTGAGCTGAATCACAGCACGGTGTTGCACTGCCACATGATGAACAGCTCATTTCAGAAACAATGTGCAGCGCAAATCTGTCAACACAAAATGGAAAAAAATACAACATGACAACATGAACCTCCTTAAAAGGTTCCTTTATGGGCCTGAGTCCATTCAGGACATTTAATGTTCATTTGACTATGATCTACACAATGCATTAAAATGCGGTAGCATGGCCTACTGTGCACTTGCAAATCTGAAAGTTAATTACATAGGCTAGGCCTTGCCTATAACAAATTCATTACAAATTTGCAAACAAGCTTTTAAAATCCTTTCATTACAGCCTAGCTCAATGATGGGCCATAGTCCGCAGTATACAAAAACCTAACAAAGAAATCAACAACTTCAGACTCTTTAGACTACTTTCACTGTAAACATACATTTCAGCAACACCACTGTTTACTACAAGTATAAATATTTTCTAATTTCTCAAAACTATTCTGTGTGGCTAAGATGAGGGGGGCTGCTGGCTGAACTCCCATCTGTTACATAACTGTGCTCTCCACCCTAAGTTACTGAAGAGAGCGAACAAGTCTCCAAATGAACTAGTGTTCCAATGAACAGAATTAACATGCATTCACTAGTCTACAACTGAATTCTATCTTTTGCACAGGGAAAATTGTTTATAGACCTATTCTGTGTTGGGAACAGACAACAGACTACCTTAATCACATTACACAACAGTCACAATGCTAGTCATGAATCCCCCATTACAGTTAAGATGTCAAGAACTTCATGGCACATCATGTGATCTCCAATGCACCGAGCAAAACAAACACCACCACCACGGCAACACATATTACTGTACAAAGTCAACAGAAATCCTAACATTAGGCCTATGTGTTTAACTGTTCATTTTCTGGCACAATAGAATCCCATGTATCTTTCCACTGTGGCAGACAGCCTGTTTCTGTAGCTTAGTCTTCTATGCCATGTTCTCAAAAGATCAAACTTGACACACCAGGATGACTTCTTCTGATCAGTACCATTTAAACGTGACATTAACGTCATGCGTATGCATTGTACACACTTAACATTGTACACTATGTACTTTGTTATCAGTTTTTTACTTCATGACAAGGACACACCTAACCAGAACAGGAAAGGATTCTTTCCTGAGCCATTCTTCTACTTCTGCTACGTAAATTCAATGTTTTGTTTGAACAACTGGAAATTGTGGCCTAACAGCATTATATGAACACAACTTCATCCACCAAGTTCCAAGCAGCATGCTACATACTACTGTCTGCAAGGTTTCACGTGAACACGACATGTTTCGACTTGTTGATGTCCCAGCTGGAATCGTTGCAGAAGCAACATCATGCTAACTGGGTACGAAATTCAGCTTCTAGTCCTGGACAGTCAGCTCCAATCTCTTCCCCTTACACATATTGTGCTCAAACCTTTAAAACAAGTCTTGAGCACGGAAAAAAACATGCGCTTCCACATGAACATTCTATTTTGTTACATGTGACCACAACACAAACCGAAGAACTAACTTACGTATCTCTGCATTGCAATTTTCTTTGAAGAGTGAGTCGCCGTTATGCTTTACTTTATAATATGTAATTTAATTGATTGGCATCAGCAGGGGCTGAAAAATATGTTTTAAGCAAACAAAGAAAATTAGGAAATTACAAAAACGACTGACATTAAAAACATTCACTTTAGCTACTCAACTATCCCAAGCTTTTGCTAGCATCATACTAATTCTTGTTGGCTGGTAACTTTAACAGCGATGAACCTCAACCATTTAAAACAAACGTTGGCAGTCATTTACAATTATTTTACCAAGTGTCTTTCAATGATTTAAAACTGTCTAACAATTATTAAATCGTCCCAGATTTACGTTATGCTTTCATAAACGGCAGGCTACACAAAGTTAGCTCTGTACTCACGGTTAGCTCATAACGTTAACTTGCTTCCATACAGGCGAATTTTACACTTCATCACAAACACATCATCTAACGCTTCCCAGAACTTCACGCACAAAGAAAGCTCAACTTTGTATCCATAATTTTGTTGCTGGCTGTGTTTGGTTAACAACATATGTTAACTCTGAAACTTGTTGTAATTAATGTTTAAAGTCATTAACATGAAATGTGTTTTACTTACACAACCGCTCGCGATATTATCCATGATACCATCCTTCCAAACTTGTCAAGTTAAAACTGCGCCCTTGATTAGCCTAGGTAGTTGATGCTTCTTGATGGCGTCCACGTACAGTAAATCCAAGGTTAACCTGGTTCTTTATCTAACTTGCATTTTTACATTGAGTCTAATGTTAACGAGAGAGAAAAACAGAGAGCCAGGGAAAAGAATCGCGTTAGAGCGTCTATAAAATAACCTGCAAATCTTATGACAGTCAATAGATGTTATTGACGTCAATAAACATAAACGACGGTAACCTACTTATCTATCGAGTAAAAATGTGCCCCAAACATCGTCTAACGTTAACTTCACTTGGTAACTGGCAGTCGTAGACTAGGCAATTAGTTTGCTTGCTAGCTAGCAGGCTAGCTGACTTTCCATGTTAGACCAACATCCTACGAACACTGCGAGATGGAGCCAGCCCGAGCTTTCCCTGCAAAACCATCCATTGCGATGTGATTGGCTGTTCAGCAAGATAACCCCACCCCTCTGTTCCACTAATTGGTTCCACTGTCACTTACATGTCTGCCTTACCAAATAAGAAATTTCACCTACTGCAAATGCGAACTCAACAAGTAAAACTAACTGGTATCATTCATTACTAATGTGTTCATAGAACCTCCACACTACACCTCACAGCAGCAATAAGCAAACGTTGTGTGTGTTGGTTTATGTGGTGTTTAGTCTTACCCCTCAAACTGTCACACACACACACACACACCATCCTACACTGGTAGTGCTGGGCCGGATTATCTCGTTGGCCAGTATGGCAATTAGCAGTAAAATAACTTTTTTTGAAATAACTTAAGAAGTAACTTACTATCAGCAGCCTAGACCTGTGATTTGAACATTGTTTAATGATTAATTTATGTGGCATGTAAGATTTCTGAAAGGTTTATAGGTACATCTGGCTGTGAAGGTAGAATCGCGCATGAGAGGTAAATATTGTGAGACACTATGGTTAATTTTACCATGTTATTTTAATGCATTGTCTTCCAATATTATCAAGTAGTTGGTAGTACATGAATAGCATAGCATCGGGGAGATATGAAAAACTCTAATGTAGAAAAACTGAATGCAGCGTATGATCTAACAGGCAAATACCAGTCTCAGTTCAACAGAGGAAATGTAGATAACCATTTATATAAACAACCTATCCCAAAATAGCTTAAATATCAAAGAAACCAGGTAATCCAAGAACATAGCAAATGTAAAGGAGAGCAGAGCGAGAGAGAGAGAGAGAGAGAGAGAGAGAGGCCTCTTCAGTACAAGAAAAGTAGCTGAGGTCAGAGGAAGCTATCTCCACTATCTGACAACCAAGCTGGTCTATAACTATAGTTATATACAGATAGTAGTACAGCTAAAGTTATGCCATAAAACCGTAACCAGACTGCTGAATCTTTTACATGCTTTCACAAATGATTTGTGAACCATAGTCAGAACTTCTTGTTATGAATTAAGTCTTGGCTAGCCCACCTGCAGGGTCAGCCAATGGGTCTTTGGGTGGAAGATCCATTTGAGCCCATTGCAGTCCATTTCAAAATCAACGAAAACCCAGGAACAAATAACAACAGCTTTATCTCGCGCAGGGTGGGCTTTATGTGATACAGAAACAAGGATGTTGTCACCATTATATACACATATGTAAATGTTATATATATACTTGTTATATATGTTGTATAAATACTGCATTTTATTTCATTACTTCAAATTAATTTATTTGTTTATGGTTTATTTGATAGGGACGGATACAATATACATGGACAAAACAGTACACATAAGTGAACAGCCTATCCCAATGGCATTTAAACGCATAATTTACATGAAATTTTTGTTCTCTGCACCTCCAAAAAGGTGTCAATGCAACAATTTAGCTTACATTTTCACACTGGCTATACCCCCGGAAATGGGCAGTGAATGTTTGACTCCAGAACGATTCTTAACCCAGGCTGAAATAATAATGTTCACTTGGTAGTTAGTTAGTTGAAAATAAACTGGTTTGGTGTAGCCAGTAAACGAAATAGGTTGAAAATATAAATTTGAAATAAGAAATCTGCCTATTCTTAACAGGTTTATTTGTCATTCAAGCAATTATATAATTCTTTCATTCATAATTTCTTATGCAGTATTAAGGGGGGCATGGCCTACTGGCTTGTAACTGAATGGTTACTGGTTCGATCCCCGACCAGTGGACCATGGCTGAAGTGCCCTTGAGCAAAGCATCTAACCCCTCACTGCTCCCTGGGCACCGCTATAGCAGGCAGCCAACTGCTCCAGGTTAGTGTGTGCTTCACTTCACTGTGTGCTGTGTGTGTTTCACCAAG
This sequence comes from Tenualosa ilisha, assembly GCA_015244755.2. NCBI lineage: Eukaryota > Metazoa > Chordata > Actinopteri > Clupeiformes > Clupeidae > Tenualosa > Tenualosa ilisha. The sequence continues at coordinate 1,648,735 of PYXC01000133.1, read as the reverse complement.
TCACAGTTAGGTTAAATGCCAAAGACCAAATTTCCCTCACAAGATCAAAAGAGTATAGATTATCATTATATGATTATTTGCACACTTACACACATGCACACACCCCATGTGCACACAGATATATAATGACACACACACACACACACACACACACACACACACACACACAGGAAGGCAGCTGGCAAACTGACAGACGGATGTACAGTACATATGTAGATAGAGGTAGAAAATAAGCTAGAGAGACAGATAGTAGCAAAAATAGATAGAAAGATATATAGATATCATTAGTTGAAGCTATGACTAACAAACATGCACGTTGATATTGTCTTGACATCCATAAGGGTCTCTGAAAGGACAGCCTAATAGCCTACACACACACACACACACTCACACACATACATACATACACATTCACACACAAATTCTCATGCACAAACAGGATCCCAGAGAAGCAATGCCCACACACACAAAAACATACACACATGTGTGTGCGCGTGCACACACACACACACACACACACACACACACAATGTAGTTACTGTAAAACCACATTGTCCTGTTCACTCATCCAGCTGTCATGACAACCGGGTTGCCATTTTTTCCCCCTATATTTTGTCACTCACTGAAAGCTGTCTCATTTATAAAGAAAGAGAAGAAAAACTATTTTTTGTGAAAAATGATAGATAGATAGATAAATAGATAGATAGATAGATAGATAGACAGACAGACAATTCAGCCTTATTTCCACCTTATTCAATCCATAGCCATTTCATAAAGAAATGTTGACATAGACAAATAAAAGAAACTAGAGTTAAAAATGCTAGCTGGCAGCTTAAAAACACAGGTTAAAAGACATTCAAAATATTAATATACTTTTTATGGAGCGTGTATTTATATGCAAGCAATATTTCAACAAAAATGTTAGCCAGTTTCTTCTCTGTTGGGGCACTATTTTCACGCCGTCTCTAGTACAGGAGAAACGCGTCTCCTAGAGAGAACTCTGTCTGGCGGACGGACAAGTCTGCCCGCTGCGATCTGGTAGTCCTGTGTGCTTCAACGGGGGCGGAGGAATACCGTGTGTGTATATGTGTGTGTGTGTGTGTGTGTTTATGTGTGCGCGCGCGTTTGTGTGTCTCGGTGTGTGCGTGTGTACACTGTGTGTGTGTGTGTGTGTGTGTGTGTGTGTGTGTAAGCTATGTGTGTGCGTCGGTGTGTCGGTGTGTGCGCTTGTGAGC
>PYXC01000133.1:1610000-1615000 GCA_015244755.2 Tenualosa ilisha | reverse complement strand
CTGCAGATATGCACACAGATATGTGGTATACTGCACATATACACCTAGACATGCAGCCAAACACACACACACACACACACACAGAGTCACACGCACATAGAGAGGCACACAGATATGCAAACACTCAAACAACACGCACAAACAAACACACAGATAAGCACGCACACACACACACACACAAACAAGCACACACACAGACACACACACACACATACACACACACACACACACACCACACAATCTCTTGGGAAATGCCTGGAGTACAGTGCCGCACTCCACTGACTGCTGCAGTCTAACCACATCCTGCTGTGTGGCCACTTTAAACAGTGTGTATTATCTGCCAGTGTGTAGATGCTATATGTGTCTGGTGTGTATGTTTATATGTGTGTGTGTGTGTGTGTGTGTGTGTGTGTGTGTGTGTGCGCCGCCCACGCGCGTGTGTGTGTGTGTGTGTGTGTGTGTGAGTGCATGTGTGTGTGAGAATGCTGATTAGTGCTGCTGATGCAGCTGACTGATGTCTCTACTACTGCACTGAATGAGAGCAGCAGCGCTGCGCTGATTTGGAAGTTTCAGTTTCAGATGAGCTTTAGGACACAACAAAATTATACACTTTACACCCCACAGCATTTACATTATGATGACAGCTTGGGAAGGCATGCTGCTGTGTGTGTGTGTGTGTGTGTGTGTGTGTGTGTGTGTACACATGTTTGTTTGTGTTCAGAAGACTCCACCTGTAGTGGCAATCTGATTGCCTCTGGAATGCGTGGGAACGCGTGTGTGTGTGTGTGTGTGTGTGTGTGTGTGTGTGTGTGTGTGTGTTCAAACAAGGCAAGTGGAGGAATGCAGTTGTCCTACTGCACTGCTGTTGCTGAGCGTGTCTGTCTCCTCTGGTCTGTGCGCGGCTGCTGTGGAGGTGTGGAGGCTGTGTGTGTGCTGCTGTGCCAACTGACACAGCCGTCTAGAGCCATTTCTGGCCCATCCTCTGCCCCAACACACACGCACACACACACACACACACACACACACACACACACACACACACACACACACACCCTCTGACACACTAGCAGTCTGACTGGCCGTCACACCCAGGTTAACAGACCGCTACAGTGACGGGATCCAGTTACAAAACCACACTCGGCAACCAACTGAGGAGTGGCTTCATGTAGTGACCTGCCCACTACGTGCGTGCGTTTGTGTGTGTGTGTGTGTGTGTGTGTTTGTGTGTGTGTGGTAGATTTAGATAACATGATTACTATTCTCAGTATTAACATGAATGCTATGTGTTCGTGTCTCCTGTCCTGTCAGCTGTTGTTGTATTTGTATATATTTACATATAATATGTGTGTTTGTGTTTATATGTGTGTGTGTGTGTGCATAATTGCATATTTATCGTGTGTGTTTATGTGTGTTTGTCTGTTGTGTATTTGTGTGTGTGTGTGTGACTATTGAAGTCTGTGTACAAACGTGTGGCTAAAAATAGTTCACACACATAGTGTTTGTCCCCTGCATCCTTCAGGGCTGGTTGCGGGGGGCGGAGGGGAGAGGTGGGGTGTGTGTGTGTGTGGTTGTGTGTGTGTGTGTGTGTGTGTGCGTGCGTGCCTGTGTGTGTGCTGGGGGGGTTGGGGTTATATATACAGGGTTTGCTGACTGAAGCGTGCTTCCTGACAGACCATCCTCTCTCTCTCTCTCTCTCTCCCTCTCCCTCTCCCCTCCTCCCTCTCTCTTGCTCTCTCTCTCTTTCCCGGTCACACATGACACCCTCTGTCCTGTGCACCAGACTCATGGCTACCCATACCAGACACACACACACACACACACACACACACACAATGTGGCCTGACTGAGGTCATATTTTACACCTTTCAGTGAGATGAAAACTGATGAACTGGAGCACACACACACACACACACACACACACACACACACACACACACACATCAAACTGATCCACTGGTGCTGTTGAAAAGAGCTAGACACACACATGCAGAAATAAATACACATGCAGACCAGTATATTTGGTAAGTACACACAGACATACAGACAAGACAAGCAACACAGACACACACACAAACACACACACACCACAGACATGCTAGCCTGCCAGACATGGAAAGTTTTAGCGTGTTGGCCTAGTATTTATATAAATAGAATCCATGCTGGGGGAAAAGGGATTAAATCAATAGCAATCTCCCCTCTCACATAAGACAACACACTCCTGCTCACACAACACATTACAAGCACAGCACAACATAGCACAACACAACACAACACTACACTACACAGCACAGCACAGCACAGCACAGCACAGCACAACACAACACTACACTACAGAGCAACTCAACACTCAGCTCAGACTAGACTAGACTAGACTAGACTAAACAGAATACAACACTAATACTTAAAAACAGGACTGGACACAGAGCAGCTCAACACTCACCATAGCTGAACTCAGAACAGCTCAACATACTCACACAGAACAGTGCAGAACACTGCAGGTCATTATACTCTCTCTCTCACACACATGCACACATGCGCACACACACACACACACACTACAGTATGCCAGTATGCTCATAGCTACACACACATCTAAACTTAGAACAGTTTAGTGTACTCACAGCTAAATACACAGCTGAACTCAGAACAGCTCAACATACTCACAGCCACACATGGTCAAGCTCTGAACAGCTCAACACTTTCACCACAGCCACAGACTACGGGAGCCCAACAGTGTTCTCTTTTGCATTGTTTCAGAACAAATGCATTTAATCACCAATTCATACGAAATTCACAAACACTTCTAGTCAATGTTCACTTCCAGAAAATTACTACAAAACTACAGCAAGTTTTGCAGACATTTAGATACTCATCAAAACAGTTAATTTCAGAGTCAAAACATAAAAGAAAGAAAATACAAAATATTCAGTTAGTCTTCATTCAACTCTATTTAAATATTTGCCCTATTTACTATATTTTAGGCCTATTTACATGTATTACTTTTTGGAGTGGGACATCATGTGAGAACCTCTAAGTGATGTAATATCCATGTAATGAGCACTGACATTTTGCAGTGCAACACAATGGTTTTAGGGGAGGGATTAGGGGAACATATTACACACTAGGCCTATATGTGACTGTGCTGTACATTGTGTGTTCTGTTCCAAAATAATATTATGCAACATGTCCAGAGTACTGTGTACTGTGAATGATAAAATATAGTAAGACCACTTAAGCGGCATACTGCCCTAGTCCTGAGGCTACAGCATATAACTAGTAGAACTAGCTTCTCCATATCTTTTTTATGCTTTTTTATACTGACTTTTTTATACCAAAAAATGTGTGACTATTTTACTAGTGTACTAGTTTTACAGAACCCAGCCATCGCCATAGTAAACCACATCATAAAGTGAGCTAACGAGTCAAACACGCACTTCTGTTGTTCTGCTGTGTTTGTGTGCATTCCTTCAGGTTACACAGAATCAGAGAAATATTCATTCAATCTGTATATACAGATTCATCTATTGCCAGAGGTGCACCAATGCATAAAAAAGTCACTTAGATTGTTTGTAATTGGAGTGTTCACTGTAAATATGTATAACAGAACATATGCTGTGCATAACATAGATCATGTATGTCAAACTGCATGAAAAAAGTTCTATTTACATTTACATTTACATTTAGGCATTTAGCAGACGCTTTTATCCAAAGCGACTTACAAAAGAGGATAACATGCGAGCTACAACACAATGAAAGAACTAACAAGGAGTGCATATTGCTAACATAGAATCTGCACTATTTTAAGTTGAAAGTTGTTTTAAGTTTTAAGTTTTAAGCTATTTTAAGTTGTTTCGTTTCAAGTTTTTTCTGTATTTGTGTTGACTACACATTGACACATGAGTGTCAGCATGTGGTGTAGTCACGACGGCATTAGGAATTATGGTTGAAGTATTTTGAAGGCGTTTTGGTGGCTGTAGTGCACTTGGCAGGAAATGTTAAGTGTGGTGCTCAGAGGTGTGTTGATAAAGCACACTGAATGAGAAGTTCTGAAAAAGTGGACATTGTTTTGAGACAAGTGTGAAAATGATTGGCAAAAACTGTAATACACAGCTGAACTCAGATCAGCTCAGCACACTCGTCAGTAAACACACAGCTGAACTCAGATCAGCTCAGCACACTCATCAGTAAACACACAGCTGACCTCAGATCAGCTCAGCACACTCGTCGGTAAACACACAGCTGAACTCAGATCAGCTCAGCACACTCGTCGGTAAACACACAGCTGAACTCAGATCAGCTCAGCACACTCGTCGGTAAACACACAGCTGAACTCAGATCAGCTCAGCACACTCATCTGTAAACACACAGCTGTAAAAACACAGAATGCATTTTACGCAGCACAGTTCATATTATCACACCTAAATGTGAGAGCAGAGATGCATGGACGTAATGACAAGCAGGACATATAAGACACCACTAGACATTGCAGCGCTATACACACATACAGCTGAGTCCTCAACACTGAACGCCACTGATCTGAGAACAGCTCAACCTACACACAGCTCAATGCATTTCACTCTGAACAGTACGTGCCTGACACCTCTACCAGTTCTTTTAAACCTCAGCACTATGAGATGAGGAGAGGTGGAGGAGAGAGAGACAGAGAGGGAGAGGGAGAGGGAGAGAGAGAGAGAGAGAAAGATCGAGGGACAGAGGGAGGGAGGGAGAGATAGTATAAAAACAGTGTAATTGAGTGGGAAAGATAAGAAAGAGGCAGACACTGAAAGTGGCAGTGTGTGTTTGTGTGTGTGTGTGTGTGTGTGTGTGTGTGTGTGTGCGTGTGTGTGTACATACACACACGTGTGATTGAGTGAGCGGAGCGGAGTTGGGTAGAGGGAGAGATCAAAGTTAATCTGTACACTTTGAACTGTCAGTGGCGAAGCCGTCATGCCTTTCCACCCCCTCTCTCTCTCTCTCTCTCTCTCCCTCCCTCTCTCTCT